>OMLM01007550.1:13767-77380 GCA_900302695.1 Helostoma temminkii
ATAGCTTTTTAAATCGCCCTTCTAAGAAGGCTTCTGTCTCACACTCCTAAGTGGTAGTCTTTATTTAGTGATTAGCTTTGTGTAAAATGAGATGCTATCCTCTGTGGATGCCCCTGCTTTTGTCAGCTGTCACTTGCCTATTTATGAGGACCTCTTGTTTGAGGGACATTAACGAATAAAGGAGGGAGGGAGGGGGGGCGTTGGATGAATGGTGGGAAGGTGGAAAAAGCTGAAGAGAGTTGGCGCTGATGCTCAAAGGAAAGGCTCCAGACACCATTATGAATGACCTTCAGTATGTATGTGTTGAATTAAATCAGCAAAAAGAGGCTATGAAATAGATGTGACCTGTGTTTGAGAGTCTGAAGCCGAACCTCCTCAAGACTGAGGGACATTAAGCTTGCATTTTCATTTCCTACTCCATTCTCACTACCAGAAATGAGACTGAAGAGAGAATGTAGCAGAGATCACATCTGTGAAAACATTAAGAAAACCACCTGCCCCAGTTTCTTTGTCACAGAATGTGATGCGTGTGGCTTTTGGCTAAAAGCATGTGAACATGTCAGCACGGGTGAGAGACAGTGCAAGAGTCCTGCACCCTCTTTAAATACTGATAAAAAATATAGGTCTGCAGCCTTTTAGTCTTAAATTCACTGCTCTCAAAACACATCCATGAGGATGGTAGATGATGATACTAGAAAAACCTGCTTTCATTGTCAGCTCCACTTTATTCAAAGACACAGGATATTCTCTATGCAAATACACTTGTTTAGTCTACAAGTTTTAGTTTTTGGTTCTCATCACAGTTGTGCATTTAAATAGCATCAGGTTGAACTATACATATAATTTGTAGATATGTTTGCTCTGATTTTGTGTCAACACATTTCTAACTTAATTTAGTGTTTTCAACACAGCACATTTCTGTCCCTTTACATGTGTCGCACATGGAATTATGATTACATTAAATATGATTTACATTTTTTGATTTCCAGATGAATATAACTATATCCAAAAACTTATTTTACCAGTATATTCCCCCCAGCTCACAGGAAAGAATATATAAATATATAAAATACCACTTTTCAAGATAAAAAATGAAATGGAGATTTACATTTATTTGACAATCTGAGAATATCACTTTAACTTTTTATTTTAAAAAGAAAAATCTATTATGGATATGCTATTGGTTTTCTTTTGTCAGTGTCATGTTTTCTAACAACTTTCAAAATTGAGCACCCATGCAAAGCCAAAAGCAGTAGTACATTATAAATAACAAATACTGTAACTAATTTCATATTGTACGTATTTTCCAGTAGCCATTATAAATATCTGTAAGCATGTTTGATGGGTTTTCACACTGTTGCTCAGGCTGAAAGCTGCCAAGCAGAAGTCATGGGTTGAATTATCTGCTTGCACAAGGGGAGGGGAAAAACGGTGCAATCTGATAGCTGTAGGGCCAAAGAGTGGGGCATAGATAGAGGGACAGACAAAGACGGAGAGAGAGTTGGGGTAAAGTCAAGGGCAGGAGAGAGTGAGAGAGGCAATAACAAAATGGGAGGGAGCAAAGAAAGACAAGATGGGGACTTTTTATGTAGCGTATCGAAGGGTTACACTTTTTACACATAGCAGTGCCACAGGAGCTGCCTGAAAATCCTTTAACACAAAGAAAGACCTTGTTGCTAGGAAACAAGTGGACATATTTTTGACCCTCTGGCTTGATATGTCACTTTTTGTTGGGGTGTTAGGCTGAAAAAATCCCCAGTGTGTCATCACAAGCCTGAACAGCATATTGTCGATTTGCAACATCTAAACCAGCAGTCAACAGTGTGAGCTCTGCATGGATTGGATGGATCTGCCATGGAATTTCATTGCAGGCCTGGGAACACTTCATGGAGTCCTGGGAAAAGACTATTATGATTATGTTTTGAGCTTGTTGCCATTGCTCCCCAGTCCACCTCTCTCCCCCTTCTCCGCAAACACATTTGCACATAAATGGACAGCGATCCAACACATTATCACATAGGACCTATGTGTACTGGCATCAGGACACACACTACAGTAAAGACTGAAGTGCAAGTAGCTCTGCACACATGCACACACATTCACAATCTGTGAGTCTGGCACCTTTCAGGTACTCTGGCAGTGTTGCAAGTGGTGTGTTTACATGAAGGCATCACAGTGTGTAAAGGCTGGAAGTGGTGAGAGTTAATCATTAACATCAAAGTTGGCTACACAATGGTCATTGAAATTTTTTTCCTGAAATGAATCAAATGCTTTCTGCTACTATGGCCTAACACGCATGTCATCCTCTGTGTACTCATTGAGAAACTTTGTTCCCTCGGCAGGGAAGGAAAACACAGATGGCCAGTCTGTTGCCATGAATAACAGTTGGTGTAATAGGGGTTAGGCCTGTGTCTTCATGAGCTCACAGTGGTTTGGAAGAAATCTTGAGACAGTCATTTAATTGGCTCTAAGTTTGAAAATTCCGAAATCTGAATATGGCTACTCCTGTCTACAGTTCAGAGACAGTGCCAATCTCTGAACTCAGTACTCCCTCGTGTAGTTTTGTTTGTTTAAAGTCAGATAACATCCCACTGTGTCTCCACACTTATGCAGTTTTTTATCCATGCTAGTGGCAGACCTATTGACAGCAGCCTTTTACTTTTGCAGATGATCAGTCTACCCCTTTTGTACTGATCAAAGTATCTTTCCTTTAAGATGTGTTGCTGTGCAGTTTTATATAGAAATTCTTGGTCTAAGCATTCTGGGTTTTAAGATGCATTAATTCAGATGATATTGTATTGTATTATAAATCTACTATGCTGTTTTTCTTCCAGCTTACTACACATATAATGTATTTTCTAACCCAGTAAATCAGTTGGGATTTAGAGCCTCCTTTTTTGTTACCTTCCTGCATTCTTTCTGCCTTTGGTTGCCTTCTCTGCTCTCTCCTTTGATCTACCCCCAACTTCTCAGTCAGAGCTACAGGCAAAATGGCTGGGACAGCCAACCAGTTTTGTTCTCTTCTTGAACAGCCTGTTCAGGGTCAGAGGTTAGAGGCCCTCAGACAGCACTCGCTGCTGCCCCCTGGTGCTCAGCATTACCTACATTAGGAAGCTTTCTCTTGTGTGAGACTATTGAGGATGTGAAAATTGGAGCCCTGCCAAGACTCAACCTGGAGAGAGAAACATTGTAGCCAAGCTTAATTAAATCTCCAATTGTCTTCAGATCAGAATATTCAATGCTTTAATTAAATTAAAAAATTAAAAACTGTACAATTACAAAACCCTAAAATAATCTGTGAAATAGATGCACTGAATGTGAATTTAAGTGTAATTAAAAGTGACATCAGTTGGATTATTTAAATGACAACTAAAAATGGGATGAACGTTTTTGTCATATAAAACACACAACAACTGTTTTCTGTCTTATCTGTTCAGACCTTCCTGCTCTCCACGAGTGGCTGGCCTGCTCAGATGTCTGTACAGATGATGTTGCCAGTTGATGCTGTGACAGTTGTCAATGTTTAATTTTTTTCTATTGTATTTTATTATCTTTTATTGTAATTCTTTTATTTAGCTTTTATTTATTCGGTGACCTTTACAGTTTGTCTAGCTTTTATTGTATTTTATTGTATTTAATTTTTCTATATTGCTTTTATATGTACGGCAACTTTAAGTGTCATGAAAAGTGCCTATAAATAAAATGCATTATTATTATTATTATTATTAGTATTAGTATTATTAAATATGGGACATTTTCTATGTTTGTCCACTGAGAAAGAATCAAATTATCATGCACCAGATCAAATGATCTCTATCATGTCTAAACTTCTAGGTCTGTCTAAGTTCCATCAGGAGCCATCCCCTCAAACAGTGTCCACTGGGGGACCTGCCCGCTTTGAGTGCCAGATTGACGGAATACCTTCACCTGTTATCACCTGGGAAAAAGACAAAGTGGCCATCCCTGAAGAAACAAGGTGATCCTTCCTTAATTAGTTTATTACACAATATATATAATGTGATTACTCAAGTTACAAAGCTGCTTATTACCTCCTATAGTAGTCCTCGTACTACCTATTGTAAAAGACAAAAGAAGGAAAAAGAATAGACATTTAAATAGACAACACAATAAATCATGTGAAAGCCACTAAGGTAATTATGTCCCATATGATTAAGCTAAACCAAAGTTTAGTGAAATACACATATATTTGAGGGCAAGTATGACCTTTATATGATCTGACTTTAGTGAATGCGTTAGCTCAAGGTGACTTGACACCCAAATTATGGTTTAAAATCTAGAGCTTTATCCAAGATGACTTGGTCATGTTAGTTAAATTGTTTAAATTTAGTTCTCATGTTTTCTAAAACAAATGTTACCTGCCATTAGAAATGAAAGTTAGCATGGTTGGAGGCATGTAGTTCATTTTACAGTAACAAATATTGTGTTCCCGTTAGGGTTGTCCGAATACCACTTTTTTAAGTACAAGTACTTACATCTGAGTACTTGCAGTTACTGAGCACTGATACAAGTACTTTATAATATTGCCGTTGCTGCATTTTTTATTTAAGAAACTGCAATTACCCAATAAGTGCAAAACTTCAAACACTGTATCAGATGTTATTCACTTTCTGACTGTGACAAAATAAACATGGCTTTTAACATGCTGTTGGCGTAGTCTTGGAGTATGTGATGATGGCTGGGAAAGTCACACCTGGGTATCTGAGAAGTTTTACAAGTAAGAGTATGAATGCATGACGGTGATGGTATCGGTATCAGAACCAAAACCTTGTTTTTTTAGATTTATTCTAATATACATACATGTACAGACATGCTGATCAAACTATGATCTAGTTTGACCGTTAAATTGTCATCCTTGTCAAACAAACGTACAAAACACCTTTACACAAAGTGATTTGCATGTTTAATTGTTTAATTGTAGCCTCACTGTTACCTCATCATTTCCCTGCATGGTCCTCTGGAGTTTACTAAATGCAGTTACAAGCTTCTGTGAAAGGGTCCAAGTGCAGAGTTAGAGAAAGGTAGGAGGGTTAATTTGAGCTCAACAATGTGATACAACTTTCTAATAACAACAACAGTTAATAGAACATGGGGTCACAAACAGTCCTCTTCTGTTTTTGTCAAGTGTTGAGAGCAGAAGGTTCAAAAATAATTTTTAAATTAATACTCAGGGTTTCGACCAATATACAAGAACACTGACAAATTACCTTGACTTTAAAACCAGATATTCATTTCTGTACTTTTACAACACCTCTCTGCAGTTCTCCCTGACAAATATTCTCATTTACTGGGCCACTTAACATCCTGACATTTTACTGTGGCTCTAGTGAATTTGTTTCCAGTCTTATTGCACAGGGCTGAGTGCTGATGGCTGCTGTAGCCTTGCATGACCCACAATCAGCTCATGACTTACGTGGTCTTAATGGTGGGATATGATTCTCCCACCTCAGGCACTGCTAATGGCCTCTCACAAAGAGAAGCCTAAGAATGGCTGATACATTACTGGCTATTTCCTTCTTTTCTCATACTCAAATGTGCCTTTTTACTCTCTATTGGTGGTCTGCCATCTCATGTTCCTTCTCTTCACCGCTATTCCTTTTTTTCCTCCTTTTGTTTTTTTCATTTGTGGTGCTTTCATTATCTCGTGCTGTTCTTATGCTCTGTTTTTCCATCCCCTGCATCTCTTTATTCTCACTCATTTTCTTTTCACCTTCACTCCCCTCGCTTTCCTTTCCTTCATTCTGAACCACTGATCACATTTTTGTGGGATTAATAGGCTATGATGAAAGTGTTAAGTGTTTGTGTGATGGCATCACACTGACAGGCCAGTGGGGACGTGGCAAGCAGGAACCAGAGAGAGTATAGTAACCATTGTATGGATACAAATAGGCTTTGTACCCCAGAATGAGAATATGCATAAATGCTACATACATCTAGTGCTTGTTTTGTTTTACTGTGTTTTATTTTGCCCTCCGGCCTGCAACTCTCTGCGTCTAGTGATACAGCACTCCCAGTCGCAAGTTCTCATTTTAAAAGAATGGTGAAGCTATGGCAGAAAACCGCACTGCAGCCATGCACCACACAGACTGTAGTGCAGCCTAAGCTTAGCTGATCTTGTTACTACCATCTCTTCATCAAAACAGACATGACATTGTGCACACAGGCTTGGTAGCCTCCAGGCTGTGTGATTTTGCACTCTCCCATGCAACTCACTCATGTAATGTCAATACATATGTTGAGGATCCAGTGTATGTCTAAAAGCAGCTTATGTCGCTGCAATGCTGCTGTACAAAGAAACAGTCACATTTGAGGTAACAGCTAACGGTAGCTAGGAGGTATACATTATGAGTAACTATTCACTTTTCTGTCTGCCATTCATTTTCTTTCTCCCACCGTTTTGCCCTATGCACAAAAGGTTCATTTCCCTTCCTAATGGGGTGCTCCAGATTCTGGAGGTGACCAAGGAGGATGAAGGTGCCTATCGCTGTGTTGCATCCAACTCTGCCAGGAAAGACATCAGTCATGAAGCCAGGCTCACTGTCATCACAGGTGAGGTCTGCATCACAGCATTTTAGAAGGCAGCAATGCCCTGCTTGGATTTGCCAGGGCAATCCTAAAAATCTATTTTATGTTGTAGGACAACCACCAGCACTCATCTAACTTGTGTTTGTATTGTCATCTGCAGCTTTTCTATCTAACTAATTAATTGCTAACTCCATTTCCAAAACAATTCAGACTTTTTTAAATGTAATAAAAAGTACAATCTGTGATTTGTTAATTTGCTCCAACCTTGTCTTCTAACTTATTGTTTGTGAATGGCAAGGACTCTGGACACAAATGTAGAACAGAGAAAAGACTAATTTTACTCATACAAATGTTAAGGTATCTACTAAGACACATGGAGGAGATGAGTGGAGTGACTGATCTTCTGGTTGGATGGTTCAGGATGTTTAAGAACTTGAATTTGACCATTTAATTCAACTGGTTGGAGTGAGTGGAAAGAAAGAGAGAAAAGAACAACAGGTCACAAAACAATAACAACAGGAAGCAACAACAAAACAGTGGAGGTTCAGGTAATCCAGAACAGGAAGTAAGGAAAGCAGTGCTGTAACAATTGAAAACCTGGTACTGAAGAAAAATACAGCACGTCTTAAATAGCTCAGATAACGATCACAGGTGCAAATGATTAGGAGCAAATCAAGAGAGTATCAAAACAGGAAGTCAGCAGTATTATGACTTTATCTTATATATAAGCACAAAGGAGGGACATTTAGAGTTTCATGTCTGCTACATACTCAAAATGTCAGTTCAAAGAGTTTGGGTCTTTCACTGTTAACATGAGATTGTGGCAATATTCGGGGACTCTAGGGAAATCTCAGTACATAAAGTCATAAAGTGGGTGTGCATATATTATGCTCAGTTCTCTAAGCTCATGTGAAATGGACAGAAAGACAGTGGAAACATGTTCTGTGATCAGACAAGTCTACGTTTCAACTTGTTTTTAGGAAAAGTGGACAATGGGTTCTCCAAAAGACGAAAAAAACCCTAGAATGTTATCAGGAGAAGCTGCAAGCATCTGTGATGCTATGGAAGGTGCGTCAGTGGGCGCAGTATGGATAACTTGCATATTTGTGGAGGTACTATTGACACAAAGGCATATATTGGGAATTTTGTCAATCTGTAAATTTCTTTATCATTAACAAAACTATTAACAAAAAATAAGTTGGCCAGTAAAAAAAACACTGAAAATCTATTTAGTCACATATTTCTAGTAAAATTAAATTTTTATTTAGTTTTTATTTTTATATTTGCACATTTGAATAAAAAAACAATGTTTGTGAAAATGGGTGTCTTTTAGCAAAACAGTTTTGCCTTTGGTCTTTAATATGCTTTAACATGGAAGACGATAGAATACAATGGAGCTATGCCTGCTGAGAATACAACATACATTTATTGTAATTATTCCAGAACTATGTATGCTGGGTTACTTCAACTGTATGAATAGCAGATGCTGCACATGTAGCGCTGCTGCAGAAGCTGTCATTGAATGTGGATTATATACCTAGACTAATGTTTTATTTGTTGTTGTTGTTGCTTAGGGATCTGCAGGTGTGAGATTTTAACAGTTTCTTTTAAGGAAACTTACCATTACCTTACCTTTATGAAGTGTATCATTTAAAACAATTAGGAAAAGAAGCAGTGGTTTAGAACAAATGAGCCTGAATTGATAAGATAATGTGGCGCTATGGGAGGAATAATATCAAACAAAGAGGAAAAATATATATGCCAATATCTATGGTAGGATGGGACATAAAATATCAAATCCAAAACCATGAGGAAGGCAAGTGTGCCGGTAGACTATAAATGTAGATCAACTGTGTGTATGTGTGTGTGGTTATGGATTTTGAATAAAATCTAGTCAGTTAGATTAGATCTTCTCTCTGTTGTATATTTACTGATAAGAGTAACTTAATAGACTTAATAAAAAATAGCTCCTACTATAGTGAAGTTGATCCAGATTGAAGAGGATATTTAAGCAATAGCTTTTGGACAGCAACTAGATGGAGGATATTGGAGTGCAGCTGTGTGTGTACACATTATGTTAATTTAAATTATCATGAGTTGGGTTTTCTGCTGTTAAGTCAAGTTATCGTTGTAGTTGTTGTACATACAGTATATTTATGGTTGTATATGCATCACACTGGCATAATGTTTCAAACAAGTGTGTGCAATGTTCACAATAATATTTCCATATTATTAGGATGTATGGTGTGAACAGGTGCATTTCATATCATCTCTGTGGGCTTTAAGTCTGGGCCCTGAATGGGCAACTCCACATGATAGATTCTTTCTGCAGTAGATTTGATTTGGTTGGTTTAAAGTCACAGTCCTGCTGCGCTACTCAGCTTCTGCTGTGCTTCAGCGGGTGAAATGTTACCCTCAACCCAGGAACAAATAAGACACAATGTCGTAGGAACTCTGTGGAACTCTATGATAAAAGCGTTTGTTGTGTTGTGTAGATCAAGGAACACAGTTGCTTCAATAACTGTGAAAAGGAAGACGTTTGAAACCACCAGGACTATTTCTAAAGTTGACCATTCTGCCATTCAAAGTACAGAAACTACCAAAAAAAAAAACCAAGCCAAGCACCCAGTGGTCACTGCAACAGAACCTCATGTCCTCCAGAGACGGGAGAACCTGCATGAGGACAACCATCTCACCAACACTCCATATAGCAGAACTTTATGGCAGAGTGGCTACACATAATTCACTCTGACGTAAAACCATATGAGAGTCCACTTTACTGGGAGCATGAGAAAAGATAATCTTCTATCAGATGAAAAAACATTACATTTATTTTTGCTTCTTCTGCAACTTACCGCTTTCCCTCTGCTCTTTTATTAAACAACTTCAGATGTTTCTTCCTCCCTGCTCCTCTCTTTCTCTACTGCTGATGTAATATTAAAAAAAATATATATATATATATAACATTCTCCTATTTACTCTTTGTTTTTGTGTTTTGTTGTTGTAAATTGCAGCATGTTGCTCAATCTTTCTCACATTCTTAACATGGGTACAGTAACATCTATTGTCAAAGAAGTATATGAAATGCAATATCTGGCAGTGACACACAATCTGAGCATTTAAGCTTAATGAGCTATTGGACAAATAAAAACAATATCAGTAAACATGCTTAGTATTTCTCAGTATACATGGAGCATGATTAGTATTTAGGAAGCTAGGCCAGGCACAAGGCTGTAGTGGTAAAATAGAAGACAAGGTTAACCCTGCCTTAGCTCCATTGTTCTATTGTGGGCTCATATAGGCTGCAGTAATGGATGGACATAGGTAAACTATGAGGCAGCAACAACGCTTATTAAAAAGAATTACAAAACATTTCAACAGCTGACGTACCTACATTGTGCTCTTCAATAGACAGGTCTTTATAAGATGATTTTCACCTATGAAAGTGGTCTCTGAAGGTTTGTTTTTATGTCCCATGTAGCACAAGTGTTAGCAGGATATAATGGAGCTGGAGTGGGCATCCACTGGTCCAGAAGAAAACAAGACAAGCCAAGAATCTGTTAGCAAAATAGAGGTTATTGGAGAGCTTATGGTTTAAGCACACAAACAGATGTTTTTTTTCTTAATAAATGAAATCAAAAACTTAATTTTGTATTTACTCAGATTATCTTTGTGTAATATTGAAATTAGTTCGTTCTGAATCAATAAAGTGTGACAAATATCCAAAAAAAGGAAGGTGGCAAATACTTCACAGCACTGTACCTCTTTTTCTGTTATTACATAGTTTTTACATGCTTACCAGAATGCACACCCGTCACATTCGCAACAGTGCTCATCTAAATCTGCATAGTGCAATGCAGTAATTTATACAGTTTATACATAAGTGTGGGCTGCTGTATGTAATCACAATATTTCATTTATAATGTGTTTACTGAATGCCAGGAGATCATTAGCATTTGGTGCTGCTGTGACAGTTTGGCTGAAGAGAAATGCAGGGAAGTAAGTTCTCTCATAACCTGAGGGATGATACTCACTTGAGAAATGTGATTTAACCCAAATCCTTCATCACCAAGAAATTTTGTCAAATCAACTATCATCAGAACCACTCTAATCAAGATTTCCCATCACATTAAGGCAGAGACAGTTTGAGGGGCTGTGGCTCAAACCTAAAAAGGATAAACCCTGCCCCCGATTACTGGCGATTTTAGATGTCAGTCATCAGGATGTGTTTGAATAGTGTATAATTTAACTATCCACAAAAAAGAAAGACAAAAAATACTATTTGATAACCAACAATTTTAATAATGTCTGTACTTAACATCTGACAGAATCATTAACTTTCATCTCATCTGCAAAAAATGGAGAAGGACAACTGAATATTGAAGCACAGTCAGCTGATTTTCATTGACTCAAATTGATGATTCCTTAAGTCCAGGAATTACACTGGAGTAGTAAGATATGTCTATTTTTATATAAAAAATATGAATAATGTCATAAAGGATTTTCTTAATGTTTTTTGGCCTTACCATCACTTGTCACTCATCACTCTCTCTAGCAGAGAAAAAAATTGTGTGCATGGATTACTAAATTAAGAGCACAAATTAAGTAATCTGTGCAGAAGGATTAGTAAACTCATGCTCTTGAGTTGCTGTATTTGTTTTTGATGTCAGACAGCTGCGCTCAAGCATTGATAGTGATAGTTCAAATAAAGCCACAAAACATCTTCAGCACACTGGACAACATCTGTTTGTTAGGCTTTTATATTTTACATCAGATCCATGAACATTACTGAAAGGTGAGAGTTTGTCACCAAAATATTTCCCACTGCACACCTAATTGCAAATGTTAGCCTAACTGTACAGTATATTCAGTCGTAAAAGCTATTAACTCGTGATCTAAACTCTTATGTAGTCATATATTTGTGTTCATTGAGCTTTTTTTGCTTTGTTGTCCCTGGTTGTATTTCATATTCTTGTGTGTTTTCCTGGCAGACTGTGATTGGTTCTCCTTGTAAACATACATATATCCTTTTTATGATTGAGCAAACAATAAGTGTCTGATCTGAACACCTCACATGACCAGACCTGAACAGATTGCTGGAGCTAATAGCTAGTTACCATATTGTCTCTCAGCTAAAAGCCAGGCTTCCTTCTTGGGATAATCACAATGACTTTTGGATCCATGCAGTTTTATAAACATCTTTACATGTTGGCGACCTCTTGAACCAAACATTTCTATACCAACCACACCACAAATTATTCTCACAATATATGGTCTGATTCAGGTGACTAAAGCAGCAGCATTTGTTTTAAAGATTGTTAGTGTCAATCCATCACAAATGTCACATTGTTATGGATGCATTAACAATGCCTTCATACTGTACACAGATGGCTTCTGGCAAATACTGTCGGTATGGAGGCATGTTGTGCACAGTTATTTACATGGTCTTTTCTGACTGGACGGTTGTCGTCTGATGAATCCACCACAGAACAGATGCCAGAACGTCAGACAATGTCATTTTGTTTTACTTCATTAGTGAAAAATCAGTGGATTCATACCATCATCCTTCAAATAGCAATCACTAACGCACTTGTAATTCCTTTATTGCTGCAGGTTCTACTGAAGCACTGAACAAAGTTGTGATTGTTGCGCCACCTCAGAATGCCACAGTGGTCCTTGGTCACCCTGCTGTGATGGAGTGTATGGCACAAGGCCAGCCAAAACCACTGGTGTCCTGGAGTAGACAAGGTAATACTTGCAAATGCTCTTAGTCACTCATTTTCTTTGACAAATTGTTTTTCTTTAGTTTTTCTTGCATCTGATGCACGACATTACATGTATCGGTCTCTGTAATGTCTTACAGACATTTGCACTCACATAGAATTAATACTGTACATCAACATCAGATTTGCATATCAGTGGCTAAAACTGTGTGTTCTGTCTAAAGTTGCTTTTATTGTTGCAGTCAACTGTGCTTTACATAAAATGAGCTGTCTCTGTTTAGATCATTGTCAGTAGGAAATCCAGCAACGTAATAAAATGGCGGATCATTTACACATAAGCAGTGGTCTATATGGTGAATGCTTTCACTTACAGCCAAGGAGCATGTCAATGTACACAGCTCCATGAACTCAAATTGAAAAGTCACAGAGCCACCTGTTGGTCAGCTTGTGTGATTACAAGTTCTGCCTCTCTTTTGTGCAGTTTCTCAGGCAAATGAGAAGATTGCACTAACATTTTTCTTTTAAATCTGTGTGATATGGGATTGTCCTCTATTGCTTTTTTCTTTGATCAGATGGAAAGCCCATTTCGACTGATGTGATTGTCCTTGCAACAAACCTGGTGATTAGGGACTCAAGGCCTCACCATTCAGGTGTCTACGTCTGCCGGGCTAATAAGCCCAGGACTAGAGAGTTTGTCACAGCTGCTGCTGAGCTACATGTGCATGGTAAGTGATGTACATAATGCCAGCTTAGGCATTTCTAAGAGCTGCCTGACACTAGTCCCTGTCACCAGCTTCCCCTCAAATAAGCAGGTAATCGGGGGTCTGATTGTAATGGACAATGTTGAAATATTTAACTGTGTATTAAAGGTTATTACTTACTACTGTCCATGCACACACATTAGATTACATATGATCTTGTTTTTCATAAAACCATAGTTTAAAGCTAAACGTTGCTGCCCGTAGATATAACAGCCTTTCAATACCTACCACTTTGTTAGGGGTACACACATCATGAATCCTATTATTGCACATTCTTTTGCGTTCCAGACCGTCACATCATTGCCTTTAATCAAAATAATAAATTCAGGTTGCAGAAATGCTCATATAAAATATTTTATCCAATAAATGTATTACTACATTAATAGTAGCTTTTTTGCAAAAAAAAATAAAAAATAAAAATTGTGGTTTTACCTTAGCTTGTAGGTCTGTCGATGTATTCATCTAGTGAAAACAGTTCTGTGGAGCTTCGAGTTTAAGAAATTACATAACTTGACTAACCTCAGTTTTAGGCTGGAAACAACAAATGTTTAGCCTAGAGCCTTTGTTACAACCAAGTAAGTATGATTTTAGTGTTACATGGATTTTTCCAGCTGGGTAAGGTCTAAAGAACGATGCATTAGCATTATAGGAAGTCTAGTATATACCTGAAAGTAATGATGTATTGTCCTGCAGCACATCAATATTCAGACTATTTCATCTGCTTGTTTTTATGAGAACAATACTAAATTATCCTCTAATTATATCCCTTTATTGTTATAAAATATTATCAATATGTTTTGTTTACTACTTCCGACAGCCCCTCCAGTTATTCTCCAGCCGCCAGAGACAGTGTCTCTCTCTCGGGGAAATACAGCCAGGTTTGTGTGTAACAGCTCTGGGGAGCCTCCTCCAGTGCTGCACTGGCTGAAGAACGGTCAGCCCATCAAGTCATTCAGACGAGTGAAGACTCAAAGCCCTGGAGTCCTGCTCATCAACCAGCTTGCAATGGAGGACGCAGGCTACTATCAGTGCATAGCAGACAATGGGCTTGGCACAGCCTGTGCCACTGCCAAACTGACGGTCATTGTGAGGGAAGGTCTGCCTAGCCCTCCTCGTCATCTGTCAGCGTCACCCTATTCCAGCACAACTGCCTTGCTCACATGGGAGAAACCTGAGTACAACGCAGACCAAATTATTGGCTACTCTGTTCACTGCCATCGTGCCGCAGGTGTGTCTCTCTTCACACTGTAAGTGTGTGTAGTCATACATTAAGGACATTTTCAAAGATTTGATCTGAATATTTGTATTCTTTTCAGGCTTAGATAATGTGGAGTACCAGTTCGCGATGAACAACGATACCACAGAATATCACATCAAGGAGCTTCTTCCTCATACTGCTTACACATTCTTTGTGGTGGCTTACTCTCCTATGGGTGCTAGTCGCCCATCTTTGCCTATAACTGTAGAGATGCTGGAGGATGGTGAGTTATCAACTAATACTTTGTGGGCTTTCACTGCAAACATTAGTTTGGCAGGTTGTAACTCACAAATCATCTGTATCTTCCAGGTGTGAGGCCTTAGTTTATGTAGCCGACTAAAGTATTTGTAGTGGACATGCAACAGAGCATTTATGTTTTTTAAAATCAAATTTTATAATTTATTAGACACCACTTTTATGCACCATTTCACATTCACTTGATGCACAGTTTGAAGCAGTTCAAATCATAGATTAGTTATTAGTTAGTTAGTTACTTATTATATATATTTTTTTAAAGCTCTTCAGTAACAGCATATCTGGATGCACCTTGATTCTCCTGTCATTTTCTTTCCATTCTGCAGTGCCGAGTGCCCCTCCTCAGCTGTCTATAGCCAGTACTTCCCCCACAGACATCAGGCTGATGTGGCATCCACTGTCTTCACAGCACAGTCGAGGAGCTGTAACGCGCTACCGAATTGAATACAGCTCTCTGGAACAGGGTTAGTAATCTTTCCTGGGCAACTTATTGTAACTGCACTGAGAACAGATGTGTTTCTGTGACACACAGTATTATTTGGGAGATGGTGTTTTCTTGTCATAATTTAGATAAAATGACAAGTATAGATGGTCTACTTTATGAAATTATTTAGATTATTTTCTGTTTTGAAAAACAGCTTTTAAAGATTTAAATGTGCAGGTGCAAAGGTTATGATACAGTATTTAGATAAGGATCACTATTTTCATCAGTCACTGCAAAGATGTAGTGGAGGAGCTGAGTCCTTTATTCTGAATACTCATGCACCCATCCTTAAGACACAGCCATTTACTGTATTTGGATTACTGCAGAAGAAACAACACATTTTTCCCATTGATATATGTTATATATACATATACAAGACCAGAAAATAGCACACGTGTGCACACACAAACACACAGTTTTGTGTGTGTAACATTATAGTCATCTCTTCATATAATACACTCCACCGCCCACTATAATCTCAGTAATAAGCATGTAGCAGAATTATCACCTTCTTCTTCTTCATGGCAGAGCTGCTGTATTGGATTGCATTACCTAATAAAGTGGCTAGTGAGTGTGGATGTGTGTCTATATTGTGTATTCCCACAGTGGACACTGTGTTCTCTGTGGAGGTGGGAGGTAATGAGACTCAGTTTACCCTGAGAGAGCTGCAGCCAAACCAGATCTACCGACTCAGGATAGCAGCTGGAACAGGCATTGGCTTCGGGGTCCCATCTGAGTGGGCTCAGCATCAAACATTAGCCCACTATAACCACAGTGACAGCAGCATGGGTAAGGAACACACCACAACATGTTTATTACTAAGATCATTTCTGATTTATTTTTGCTTTGTTAGTGGCTAAATACAGTTTGCATCTTATGGATTTTTTATCTGTGACAATTAATGAAATTTTTCAGCTTATTTATTGTAATGTAACAATATGAAGTCAAATCCTAAAATCTCATAGGGTTTTCCAGGTACTGTAGCTTTAAAAAGTGAATGATCATCTTAAAAGTATTAGATTTATTAATATGCACCATGATAGTATGAATTCTTGTACTATATTGAAAAACTCTATGATATGACATGTATTAATACTAGTCATCTGGAAATATTGTATTTATTGTGATTTTTTTTCTCTAGTCAGAACATAACCAGAGATAAATTCTGAGGTTTGGACAGTGTCAGTCATAAGAGTTTGTTTTCTCTTCAATACTCTTCAGTGATCTTTGCCCCTACCGAGCTGAAAGTCAGAGCCAGAGTCAGTACACTCAATGTGACATGGCATCCCTCACCTAATCACACACTGGTCTCTGGTTACAAACTGTCATATCGCGAAGTGGAGGCAGAGGAGTCAGCCAATGGGGAAAAGACCACACAAACCCACACCATTAGGCTCCGTAAGAAGGCTCGGTATCATCTACTCACTGGGCTGGGTAAGCTGTTGGCAGAGGCCTCCAAATATTACATGCTTTTAAGTATATTCTTTAGTTTTTTCAGAATAATGAAAATATAAAATTGTGCATAAATACATTAAACAATGTACTATGCTCATTGTTATTTTTCTGATGTTGTTTTTTGCTGTCTGTGACTAAACATTATAGTAAATGCAGCCCACTTTACTTTCAACAAGCACGTTTTTACTACTAGCTTTGAGATGACCTTGTTTAATTTTAAGATAGGGAAGCACTGTTTTACTGGTGTCAGAATCACTCAAAGACAGCTTTCACAAGAAATAGTATTTTTATATCAATAAGTATGTCATGTGAGTTTTACACTACTCTACTCTATTGTAAAGCATTGAATGAAGGTTATAGCCCAGTCACTGTTTGTGTTTTTTAGGATTCACTTACATTAGAGGTCACATAAGTTTTTTTTTGTTTGTTTTTTGTTTGACACTGACTGGGCTGACTTTAAACTTGTACAGTCACTTTGACAATTATTCACAAACCTTATTATAATATGTAATGACAAAATAAAAACATATTTTTTAATATTTTTTTAATTTTAATATGTTTTAATATTACAGGTAGTTTAAATTGACAACACATGAAAATAATATCTTCTCACTGTCTGTATCCTATACTGTGTGTGCTTATTAGTTTCTGACCAGCAGTACGAGGTGAGGGTTTGGGCATTCAACAAGCAGATAGATGGGGCAGCTGCAGTGTGGAAGGGAAGTACAGACAAGCCTGTTGACAAAAGTAAGATTTTTTAAATTAAAAATATTGTCTGCGACTTAAAAAATATTTTTTTAGTAATTAATAATAGAAATATTTACATACAAACAATGTGTACATGTGTGTTTGTGTTAAAGTGCCATCAGCCCCCATGCGTCCGCCTCCTTTGCCCCCAACCAGCATTCAAGCCACAGCCAACAGCTCTACCACCATCTGGCTGCGCTGGGAGAAACCGCGGTTCAGCAACGTGCGCATCATCAACTACACAGTACGCTGCAGCCCAGCAGGAGCCACCAACGCTTCCCTGGTCTCCTATCACACCAGGTGAGAACACCAGCACTGAATAATCCTCTGTGCAGTAAGGTCTGGCTTTGGCTCCACTGAGTTTATGTGTGAAAACATTTTCATTAATGATACAAACTCTGAAATACACACCTTTAACAGAAATGTGATTGTACTTCTAAAATGGGTTACAAACTATCATTTTTTTCCTTGTCATATCTATATATATATATATATATATATATATATATATATTTAAACTGAGACTAGTAATTAATGTGAATAAATAAAATAAATAAATAACACAACAAGCAAAAGAGTAGAGAGTAGACAATGTAAAGAAAGCAACATATTGTAGACAGGAGTGGTCCAAAAGCAACCTAACAGACCTAAAATAAACATACAAGTAGATTCTTTTTCTGTCAGTGCAGAATATAAAAAATGTAACACACAGTCAAGACTCTGCCCCTTTGTGTGCAGCTCTGCTCAGGAGATACTGCTTGGGGCACTGAAGCCCTTCACACGTTATGAGCTGGCAGTGCAGTCAAATGGAGTGGATGTGGTGGGACCTTTTAGTAGCACTGTGGAGGAGTCCACTCTGTCTGACCGTAAGTTTTCACTGTTCTCCTTTTCATATAGTCAGCAAAGACTTATTATATTTCATTATTTTTCACAAGGTTTTGAAACATGTTGATCAGCAGTCTAGTATAGTAAGGGGAGCATTCAAGCACACGGTTTTGCATGTACTTACTTAAAGAATATACTCTATGTAATATAATAATATAATCTGTTACATTCTCATTTAATTCAAATCACAGTTTTAAGAGAATTAAGAGTTTTACCATCTTACATATAGTGTTCCTTGTAGATTATTTATTTCATTATGTTCTTGAAATGCTAATTTATATTTGGTTGATTGTGCTAGATTAACAGAATTATTTACATTTCTCTCCAACAAGCAATGTAAAGATGTTCTGTGGTGCTTGAGTGTGCACTTTGTGCACTTAAGTGAATGTGTGGTCACTAGTGCAGATCAGTTTGTTGGCTGCCTAGTGGTCAGTGAGTGTGAGAACTCGGTTTTGGCCGACAACTGGCTATAATAAAACACCCAGGTGTAGATGTTGCTCATATGTTGCCCAGCAGTTCTGTAAGTCAGCCAAGTAAGGTGGTGAGTGCAGAGTGAGATGCTTTTAATGACATTATTACCACTAGTCACCATGTCGTGCTCTCTCTAACATATCATCACCTGAGCCCCAGTCCATTACTCCATTGCCCTGCTTGTCCCCTCTCCCCTGTACCCAGGTGGCAGGGACACAAAGAAGCAGATGGTTGTCACACAACGTGTCACATTCCCCACCAAGATAATATATATTCCCAGCTGTGAGGCCTCATTTCTGGATTTTAATTATTGACCCAGTCCTCCATTACCCTTTAGGGCCGTCCACACCGCCGGAGGAGCTGCAGCTGAGTGCTCTGGACTCTTCTTCTGTGCTGGTGAACTGGCGCCCTCCGCTGGAGCCTAATGGCATCATTGTCAACTACAGTATCTTGTATACAGGCAACCTCAGCCAGCCAGAGCACTTGTGGAAAAACCTCACTCAGGACGGTGGGTGTTACTCTTTCAAGAGGTGTTCATGATTTAAATCCAGTATGTATTTTACAGTTGTATGTTAGCAGTCTGGATGAATGTACCAAATTAAATAATTAGTTGTTAAATATAGTTGTCACATGTGAAACTGTATAAATGATGCTGGATCTTGACAGCGTTGATGTTTATATTGCTCTTTTTCAGGGAGCATTACCAGTGTGGAGATCCAGGGTTTGTCTAGTGGTACGCGTTACTTCTTTAAACTAGGAGCATCTACTGAGGTGGGGCCTGGACCTTATTCACCTGTGATGGATGTTCACATTCCCCATAAAAACTATGGTATGTATTGTGTATTTCATATGTAAGAGACAGCAATTAAAACAGTTGTTAGTATTAGTAATAAGAACCCAAGTACATCATGGAATATAGTAAAAGTAGCAGTTGCAAGTCAAATGTATTGGGGAAATCACTAATTTTACAAGTGGTTCTTCCAAATTCAGCACAAAATGCAATTTCTAATGACTCCAGCAGTCTCAAAATCATTAACCCTTAATCAGACAGGGAATCGTAAATTCAGTGTCACTAAATGTGTCACCAAAAGTGGTCGGCAGAGAAGTCTGTCATGACAGCAGTGCTATATTACAGTGTCTGGAACATGGGCAAAATGTAAAAATGTTTCAGAACTGTTTTAGATTACTTTTAAGGCTGGAGGTATTCCAGAAGTGTTCCAGGGTTCGAGGCTGCCTAAGAGCACACATTTGCAAATCAGGTAATCAAGCCCATGAACTGGCTAGAGGGTTGTCTAATATCATGCTTGCCTGCATGTTAGAAATATGGTTAAGTCCAAACCATTATCAAAAATGTTAAGATAAGAGATCATTGCCTTTCACACACAAGGAAAAAGTATACAAAAAGATCCTAGATACTCTGCTGAGAGCACAGTTTTCATAGTCAAATAAAAAATGGTTACACTACCTGGAAATGGCAGAAAAACTAAGCTGTCAGGGACTCCAACCAAATTTCTCTGCCTACAGTAGTTGGTGGTGGCTCTGTGATGCTCTGGGACTACAGTACTTTGCTTCCTCTGACTCTAGGATCCTGCAGTGTGTGGATGATGGGCTCATTAAAGTATTAGGAGAAAAATCCCTGCCCTTTGTGAGGAAGCCACTTGAGTTGTAATGAGCTATCTTTAAAAGCAGCAGAAAGTTTGTGCATTGTAGCTAAATTCTGGGTGAACCTTAAAAGCAAGTTTTAATCTTCACACAGTACCCTGCAACTTTTTAATCCCCATTAAAAAGTTCTCAAAATTGCAAAATTCATTCAGCTGAAACTGCTCCTCGCTAGGAAAGCAATTCAGTGTCACACACACATCCCTACTCGTGCACACACATTGTACATACACTGTCTCTCATATTAAAGTAGATAATTTGTCTCTGCCAGCAGAGAAAGTGTAGCTCTGGGCAGTTATTTTTCTGCTTTTCTGGTGCAGTTTAATTGTAGCTATCATCATCAGGAACCTCCAGGAGAGATTTTTGAATTACTGCTCTTTGTGCCCAGCAAAATTGCTGTGAAATGCACTTTATTTACTCTCATGTCACTTTGGGTTTAAGCATGCAATGTCATTATGTTTTAAATTCCAGTCAGCATTTTAACTGTACCTATAATTATGAGATACCCTTTGTTCTTTAAACAGAGGCAGTCATAAATACAGAACCATTTACTCCCCAGTGAGCTCTAATCCAACATAAGCCTGTTAAAATCATCACCGTTACAAATTCTTTCCTTACAGTCCCATCAGCAAAGGAAATAATCAGTATAGACTTTTTATGCATTTAATCTCCTTCTCACTCCTACAAAAGAGGACAACTGTGTATAATGAGTGTTATTTGGAATATGTGAATAACAAACTTGATAAAATAATGCATTTTTTTGCCAAACCTTTAATCAAAAGAGTAACAGGTTTATTTTGTTCACATGGGCTGTAATGGTGTTACCAGTAAGCAGTGTGTGAATGGGTTTGAGGTGGCTGGTGGGTGGTGAGAGCTCCTGCCATCTGTTCCCTCTCTTCTCCATATCCATGCTGCCAAAGATACCCAGCATAAATGAATATCAATGAATGCTTTTCTCTCCCTTGTTAAATATTGTCTCATATTTCTTTGTCACTGTAACTTGGTCTTAAATTAAGAAATCAATACTTTACCGCAGAGTCTCATAACTTCAGATAAAGTTCTAGATGTAACCCAAATAAAATTTGTGGCAAAATATGATCAAAATGGTATATGGTCTAACTGTGAGATTGGCAATATATCTGCCATGTGTAACCTTTTTTTTCCTTTTCTTTCTTGTCTGATATTATAACAGAGCTGGACATCCATTCAGTGACAGGCATCATAGTCGGTGTGTGTCTTGGGCTGATATGCATCCTCCTCTGCATGTGTTTCAGTTTCCGTAATGGCAAATCCAGGTATGGTGAAACTAAAGTGTTGGTACTTGTATTGCACCTTTATAGTAATCTACATAACCAGTTTATACTATTTGGTTTAGTTACTTGGTTGGTTGGTCTAATATCACAATCCAGACATCTGTATTAAAGGCTTCAATAGTGCCCCAGCTCCTAATCCTCCCTCCTGTCTCTGCTCAACATAGGGAGATATCTGGGGACCTGGACTCCACAGCTGTGACCCCTCAGTACAGGAGAGCAGGATGCCCCATTCCCTCCAATGTGCCAGAGTGCAGTGATAGCCACGAGCTGGAGACACTGATGCCCTCAGGCAACCAAGAGTCTGGTCAGCAGCGAGCAGAGGCCCCAGAGGAGCAGAGCCTGATGACAAGTGCTAATCCAGGAGAAGGGGAGGATGCCCCTGCCCCTGAACCCAAGGTCAAAATCTACAAGGGGAAAGTTCTCATCCAGATGAGCATTGGATACTCTGGTCATTTTTTTTATCGATTAATAGAGGATGATAATTCTAATTGTGAACCATCCACTCTGCTGTTCATTTTGCAGGCTGCTTGGAATGGCTCTGTGAGTCACAACTGGGCCAACAGAATCACTAGATACAGAGACACCATAACAGAAGACTCTCCAACGCTCATTAATGGAGCTCTCAACATTCACATAACTGATAATGACATGGTAAATGAATGAGCTAAACACAATACTTTATCATCTGCATTTTAGCTATCAGCTTGTCTGACAGGCAGCTTTAATGTTACTGAGCCATGTGGCATTTCTTATTGACTGAATGGGGTGGCATGGTTGTGGAGTGGTTAGCACTTGTGTACTTCTACCTCAGTCCCTAACCCACAGCTTAACAATCATGCATTAATCATGATGAGTCTAAATTGCCTGTAGGTTGAGCATGAGTGGCTGTCTGTCTGTGTCAACCCTGTGATTGTCTGATGATCTGCTCCGCTTCTCACCCAACGACTGCTGGGATCAGCTGTTATCAAAATGAACACTACAAGAGAACTGTTAATTGTGTTTGGCAAGTAGCAGGTTATGATACCACTGCAAACTTCAAGTTTGCAGATTATTATAGCAGATGCCTAGTTTATCTATTTCTTCTTCTGCTGTTGTGGGCTTTTTTACCTTTATTTGACAGACTACACACTGGCTGAAGAGGTAGGCAGGAAACATGAGAAGGGGTACAACATGCAGTAAAGGTCCTCAGCTAGTACTCAAGATGCTGCATTTATATAGCATGCACTGTAACCCTTTGCCTACTGGGTTGAAACAGTTAAGATACATCATCCTACACCAGACAGGCCAGTTACAGTTGCTGAGGTTATGATTGCACCATCATTGTTCAGTGTTGATAATCTAAGTAAACTGTATGATGTTCTTATGATGCAGACTACCTGATGTACATCAGTTCTAAAACAGCAAGTGTCTGTATTACCGTTGCGCATCAACTAATAATACTAATACCAAAAAACTGAAGTAACGCTGACATTGTTTTGTTGCAGGGATTGAAAGATCACCTGTACACATACATGTGCAGCAACCAGGTCGAAGCAGAAGTCATTGTTCACTCAGAGCTATCAGATCCCGAGAGGGAGAAAGAGGAGGAGAGCAGCGAGAGGGAGAAGGATTCTGACACCACCAAGGGACCTTCATTATCGGAGGACAAATATTCCCCTTTGAGCCAGACAAGCCCTCCAGGAGAGATGGAAACTCTAGAAAAACTATCACTGGCTCAATGCCACCTAAGTCTTCCCCCGATTAAGTTGGTGGCCAATCACAATGGGATGCTAGAAGGCACGGGAGACAAGCCAATTGCAGACACAGAGTCACAGCAGGACATGGGGCTAACCAATGGCTTCCACTCCCCCAAGACTATGAGGTCTGTGCTCAGGTCAGAGCATCTGGAGAACGGAGACTCCAGACATTGCCCTTCTGCACCAGGGAAGGCCATTTCTGCTGGGCTGTCCCCTGCACCCTTTGTCAGTTCTGGTCTTGTCCACACTACCTCAGCAGCACACAGTTATCTGTGCCCGTAGCATCTGCATGTAGGGCACCAGCCCTTTGAGACTTAGACTGATTTACTTTCTTTTACATAAGCAGGAAGAATTCCCATGTCTTGCTTTTATGCACCTCATTATTGGATTTATTTCTCTTCCTTGAAAAGTTTTATAGGTACTTTAAATATGTGTGTATGTACAGTACAGTATATTGTATATACATTTACAGTATATTTTTAGTGGTAGAGTACTGACTGTGGGTACCCTTTCTCTGGGATTGCAGCCATGCTTTCCTATGGGTTTCTTTCCAATCCGCAGGAAAGAAGAGAAAGATTTAACTTAACCAATCAGATGGTGGATTGTAAGGAGACTGTTCCCACTGTGTCACACACGGCTCTGTTCCACTCAGGAATGAGAAAAGGCCTGGAACTTCTTCACTTTGACAAGCTATCATCGTGAATGGGAGGATCAGTGGTGGAGGCTCCGTGAGTCTTCCTGGGCTTCATCATGTGGATGCTACTTCACTGTGGCACTAAGGAATAACCCTTAAAAGACACTGAGAGTGCAGAACACCTGTGTCTCTCTCCAGCCTCTGCTTGTCTCAGGGTTCACACACAGACACACACACACACACATGCACACACTCTCACAGCTGAAAGCAGAGATGATTTCATGATATCTCACACAAGCTTGAACTGTCTCACACATAAATACACATTTACACACACATTTCCTGACTGTGGGGGAGGGTCTCAGGTGCATAATTATTTTAGGTGCATTTCTAACCTGTGTATTTTCATAAATGATTATATTCAGTACACGTTCAAAATGTGTCAGTGTGAAGGAAAAAACACTCTATAATAATCTATAGAAATTGACAGATTTGGTATTAAGTATTTCCTTTTGCAAAATGCCATCTACCCATGAGACATCATTTTGTAAACCAGAAGTACTCAGTTCTAAAGTAAAAGATGAATCTGATTTTGGAATCAAAGTATTTATATGTTCACGTTGGTACTGATTTAATTGTGTTGGTGAGAGAACTAGAGGAGATGTTAACTGTAGACCTCTCTTCTGGTTTAGCTCGCAGTTAGGGATGCACCAATGTCCATACTGCTGCCCAAGTGCTGTGTCATTAGAAACTAACTGTCATTATGAACTTGATGTAACTCAGTCCCTCCAGAATTTCACAGGCATTAGTTTCCAAATTTGTTTCTTATTCTATAATTGGGAATGACTAGGAATGTTGGAATGATTTTAGCAAGTGAAATATGCAAAAATACTTACAATTGTATTCAGATTTTATTTGGGACTTTTTATTCCTTCTCTGTTTTCTTTATTACACATGCACAGACACACACACAAACAGGCAGCTTGTGCTGCATTAATGTTACCACAAACCTTATTAAAATTAACCTTATTAAATCAAATTCACCTTGATTCTCTCGGCACTTTGGTTAAGCTGTCTCCACATTGCAGCCACTATCTGGGTGTGTTTTGCAACAGTCCAGTGTTTGTCAGTGGTTCCTTTTACAGCTATCTCACCTCTCTGAAAGGTGGCAAAGTCATTTGCGTATTATATTATATTTGTGTGCGTGCATGTGTGGGCTCATCGGTAGCTAGTTGACTAGCTAGCCAGTAGCTAGCGCGAGGCATTCAGGTACAGTACAGACTATGGGTGACTGGACAAACGTACAAGGTTGCACAGAATTCATAGGAATTGTTTGAACTTGCAATTTTACTGTTGCAATCAAGAAATCCTGGGGGGACTGAATACATTTGTTTGTGGAATGATCACCATGTTTTTATTTAAGGGAAAGTCAACTTGACGCCACAAGCCTGATTCCAGCTCTATCATAGCATGTCCTCAGGGCAGCATGTAGCTCAGTTGGTAGAGCAGTCGTCTGCCAACCTCTAGTGGTTCGATTCCTGGTTCCTACTGGCTACATGCTTCGGCCTTCGGTCCTGTGGAAGGACGCAGAACCCCCTAGTTGTCAGTTGCTTTGGATAAACGGTCTGCCAAATGACTGTAATGTAATGTCCTCATTGATCACATCTGACCAGATACAAAGCAGAAAATTAATACATTTGCTCAGTGTTCTACTTTGATCCCAAACTGGTCAATGTAGATATGGGTCATATCATTTTCCTAACTGACCATTAAGTGAAGGTGAGTAAATTAGTTTTGTTTTTTGTGAGTGTAAAAGAGGAGCTGGTGCATCCCTACTTCTTATCAACAGCACTACCTCATTTCTTTCCAGTGTGGCTTTATTAGTTTTATGTAACTAGCACCTTTTTAAGATATTTTTGATTTTACAGCCTTTAATATGTGCGGAATAATCGTCCTACATTGAATGTGTGTTCTCATGTCAAATAGTAAATTATGGCACTTCTGCCACACGCATTGTGTTGCTCAGTATTATGTTACTATTTAACCCTTTTATGCAGATCATCTGAAAGCATAGTCAGTTTTGCCGGTAACAGGTCTACTTGCCAATTATAAGCAGGTGAAGAAGTATCTCCTGCACTGTGACACCGTGTGTCATCTCCAGGCAAGAAGTGTTACTACACCAGTTTATACTTTGTATTATAAGTATTGTATAAATAGATTAAAACCTCCAGCAGTTCACCAGTTAGCCATATGCATTATGTATCCCAGCTTCCAGTTTCAAGCTTCTCATTTCATTTGGATTAGCAAATATTACATCATGATGTGTCTGTGGGTTTACAATTATTGTAAAGTTTCAACATTAATTTGTTACATTTTCACTTCTATGTGATGTCTCATATTCTCTCAGGCAGTGTTCTCCTTGTCATCCAGCCCATGTTTCTAGCCAGGTTCATGCAACTACAGAAATCTCACTGGGTCATCTCAGATACACAAAAGAAAAAGAAATCTTTCCTTACAATATTGTATGAAATAACCTCAAGATATTTCTTCCAAACATAACTGTGTTTGCTGTAAAATGTTTGATTGTTCTGCATGGTTGGTACCTCAAAGATGCTTATTTTTTTAGCCTTGCCATATAAATACTTAAAATCACAACAGGATTAATGTGTTTTTTTAACTGCAGTGGCAGTTATTTAGGGACAAAATTGAATGTGTGCTCAGCAAACCTGGGTCAAAAATGATTTTTTTTTTTCTTCAAAGTGTGGATGACTTTGCCAAATCATCGGGATAATGCAGATTTCACTAAGTGATACAAACAGAAAATGTGTATTAAATGTGTATTGTATGACTTAAAATGTAAGGCTCTCACTGTATGGTCTTATTTTATTTATATTGAAGCCACACTGAGATGTTTCAAAAGCCAGAGAGGTAATAATTCGCCTCCTTTTCCCTGCTATGTGTTTTATGAACTCTGCTCCATGCGCCCTCACATGTGCTGTAGCGTTCATAAACACAGAGTGACGTTAAAGTGCTTATAAACACCTTCTGGTGAAATTAAACTACATTAAAACAGGTATTAAACATTACACAGCAAGGAAAAGAAGGCAAATTATTACCTCTTTGGCTTAATAACGATTCAACAGGGAGCTTACATAGAAAGTGAACTGCTGCATGTCTGAAGTCAACAATGTAAAGCGGGTGACAAGAATGGTTTAAGCACTTGTAGTTTGATAAACGTTGTCCTTTTGCATAGGCTAAAGGGACATACTAAAGTATGTGTGCATATTTTGTTCTATATTAACACATCTTCAAATGTCCTGAGTCAAGAAAGAACTATCATATTCTCAGAAAGCATTCCAGTTTAATATCTTATCCAAGTCAGCCATGATTAGCCACGCTACCTTAAGAAGAGAAGTGCTAAAACTCTAGACTGTCCTCCAGAGCTGGTTCAGTTTGTCCATTTGCTCCAGAATTTGCAGTACTGAAGCCCAAGCTAAATGCTTGAAAAACTGCTTGGGCTCTGGATATGTGGATTGCGATCAACAAATTTAGGCAGTAGTTTTTTTTCCAGCATGAGGAACAGATACAGATGTTCAAGAAAATCCTCTAAAGGCATTGCAAACAGGCCACAGTGATTTGGTGCTTAAGTAGACTAACACAAAGTACAAATGAATTGTGACGCTGTTTCATCCAGTAACAGGGAAACATTTTCACACCTTCTGATGAACATTTAACACATTTGGAAAAGGAGATGATTTGTGCCAGTGAGTTTCTCTTTCTGCATCTTTGTCAGCTAAACATCTGTGATGTAAGAGGAAGATTTTGTGTAGTCTTCTGTGAATGATACTGTGAACGCACAGTATTTAGTTTTTAACAAATATTTCTGTTAAATCATACATGTTTTGATTATGTCTCGATGCAGTATTGGCTCATCATGGTGAATGGAGCCTAAAACTTGTTTCAAGTATAAAAAGTATAATCTTCTTATAGGTGTGTGTTAACCACACTTTAACCACTATCTTTTAAATGCATGTAACACTTTCTTTTTGTCTTTTTGTTTGCTAGAACAATCTGATTTTATGAGGAAAACAGTTCCTGATGCTCATTTCACAGAGATAAAAAGTTCTTTGTATTTATTTCATCCTTGTTTTATAGGGGTTTTATTAAAACAATACACCTTATGTTGGTAACTTGTTGATTTGATTCTGATTAGTTTCTTGACACTGCACATTGCATTGTAGCTTTGTGAGCCAAGTTAAGGGTTTTTATTTTATCTCAGTGTGGGTTTTTACTCATTTAGTGGCCTGGATAGTCTAATTTAGTGGACTATCATCATACAATGATAGTCTATGATACGATGAGGTGTCGTGGAAGTCAGTGGAACTGATGTTTACATTGTTATTCTGTTATTATCAAAGTTTATAAAGAGTATTGTTTGACTCATTCTGCATGCATTCAAATAAGAACATGTCTGGAAGAATAACAGCCTAAAAGCTGATGTTTGGTTAGATGAACACTTTCACATAATCCAGGTGACGGAAGCAGGGAGAAGGGCTAAAGGGACATCCTCCCCAGGCACGACCATACCTCTCGGTGCAGACAGCCATTTAGAAATAATTGTCTCTTCTCTACTCAGGTGCCCCATCTTTGCATAAAATTGTAAAGAATAATGCCAGCATATCCAACTAAAACAGTGGCAAAGAAAGCCTCATTTTGTCTTTATGGAAGGTAAATCAAGGAAACTCTTATGCACAGGTTTTGTTTTGTAAAAGGCACTCAGTGTATTATTGTGTCTCTGGCTTTTTCTCTGTGCATAGCAGTGCTTAATGGTGAGCTCCTTTGTTCGGTGATGTCACATTGTTGTATGTGCCTGTGTGTATTTTGGCTTTCTCTCTACTTTCATGTCTACCAGCTCAGTTGTGCTTCTCAGAATATGTAAGCACAGACTCTGTGGTCATGTGTCACCAGCAACGCTCTACAGATACTCTGTTATCATTGTGTGCCAAACAAGACCTAATTGTCACAGGTGCTACTGTAGAAGCAAACTGTTGGAGCAATTAATAGATTAGCACTTCGTCTTGGGTCATGACCAACTTTAGACTGTCATCCTAATGTTTAAGTGCAATTTTCTTAGTCTGTAAAAAGCAGATGGATTACTCAGTGTTAGTCATGGTGATCGTCACCAGTATTTGTGATAGAAACATTGTTTATTCAGAGAAACTGGTCAAATGATAGATAGTATTTGTGGTTTGTAGAAACATTTCCACCGTGTTACCATTTGTGAAACTGTAAAAACTCACAGCAACTCTAAAGATCTCTGTGGAAAATATTCTTCTGTAAATAAACAAGTAAGAGTCCACGTCTTTTTATTTGTGAGTTTGTTTTGCAGTGGTGGAAAGTAACTAAGTACAACATTGCGGCACTTGAAATTTGCTAAACTTCCAAGAATATTCTGAGATAACAGGAGTACATTAACTTATCACTAAAGTAAAGATGAAGTACAGCTAGATTTGTAAATAATGAAGATTTTTTTTTTGCTCACCACCAGACTGAATTTGAAACAAAACACTAAAGATGTGAGTGAGGTCAAAACTTTAAGTTTTAATTCAATGGGATTGACAAAAGTGTAACCATTCAGGAATGCCAGCCATTGTCATACACACAATGCCATTTTGGGGCTCTTAAATAGTGGAAAAACTGGCTGACATGCAGTTGCATGACCACATGTGGCCTGTCCCCATGTTACTACACGACTAATCAAGCAGATAAAAGCATGGAGGTGGTTCTGAGTGTTACATTTGCATTGAATTACAGCTGAAAGTCTTGACTTCACTGACATCTCAAGTGTTTCATTTCAAATTTAATGTGGTGGTATACAGAGGACAAAACCCAAAAAACATACATGTATTTTCATTCCATTGCTTAGTTCTGTCCTTTATTATAAACACTGTTGACCTTGTTACTGCTGATAACATGAATGTGCAGGTCTAGTTCAGATCTGTTTGGCATGTGTCCCATAAATAAGGTTTAAACAGAAATCTGAGATGTTCAGGCTTTCAATTTAATTAATGATCAGATTCAAGCAAAGAACTTGAAACATTGTAAAATTAAGAAATGTGTTTAAAAAAACATACAATTTAATGTTTTTTAATTTAGAAAGCTTTTTAGTAATTAATAAAAATCAAAGAGCAAAGATTTATGTAACTTGTGCGAAACAAAACCAGCAGTTGTCAAATGACCTGAAGGGAATTTATTTGTGATCCCAGTGTTTCTGGCACTAATCATCAGTGGTGGAAGACATACTCAGATGCTTCAAATGAAAAAATACCTCTCATTATGACAGAAAAATGTTTTCAAGCGAGGAGCCAAAACCCTGCTTTGGAAGAATTGTTTATGTAAAAGTACAAAACATCAAGTAACAATAGTAAAATTATTTATTTGTGGCAGCTGGTAAATGTTGGTCTAATTGTAACCACTGTAAACACTGCACACTGCAAGGTGGTTAATCCATAATACTGTGTCAATTAGTTATTTATGATTTCATTTATTAGTTGGTTATAATTTGTATGAAGAATCTAACAAATCACCAAAGCTGTCACATAGTATATGAAATAATAGCCTTACCTTTCCCACCTTCATTATTAGAGTGATGAAACATAATGAATAAATGATTATAATCTGATCATCTAATCAGAGGTGAACTTTATCATCAGGGAAAGGTCAACAATTAACTTGGGCCCTGAACAGCATATCTGCCAAAATGAAGAAAAGCTAACGAAGCGGTTCTGAAAAGAACCGAGAGAAAAGTAAAGAGTTTGTTCAATTTTTTTGAACCACCACCATGTTTGACTGTAGTGTTCTTTTCTTTGAAGGCCTTATTTCTTTTTCTGTAAACAGTGCCATGATGTCCTTTACCAAAAGCTCTACATTTGTCTCATCTGTCCACAGTACAGAGGAAGAAGGACTGGGGTTTCATCACATAAGTTTTGGCTTTCTCCAGTCTTGCTTTTTTATGTCTTTGTGTCAGCAGTGGTGTCCTCCTGGGTCTCATTCAGATGGCAACACATAGTGCAAGCTGACACTGTTGTAGCCTGTGTCTGCAGATCAGTTTGAATTTGTTTGGAAGTTAATCAGGGTTCTTTATTCACCATTTATACAATTCTTCATTGTAATTATAAAATAAATGATTTTGCTCTTCTGTCCACGTCCAGGGAGGTTAGCTGCAGTGCCATGGGCTGTAAACCTCTTGCGCACAATGGACACAGGACATGGACTTGTAGCCTTAAGATTGTCCATGTTTTTTCACGTTTTCTTTTTTTAAATCCACAGACTCTTTACACTTCTTTCTTTTCTCCATGCTCAGTGTGACACACAACACAAAGATTGAATCAACTTTTCTCCATTTTAACTGGTTGCAAGTGTGATTACTATATTGCCCACACCTGTTACTTACCACAGGTGTGTCTAACTACAAATTACAGGAGCATCACATTCTTGAAAAGCATTCTGACAAGGTGCCAATAATTTTGTCCAGTCCATTTTTTAGTTCTGTGTGAATTTTATCAAGTTTGACTTATTTTCTCTGTGTTTTGTGTTTTTCCAGTGCAAACTAAAACAATAAGCACGTGAATACCAAAACATTTGCAATTGGAACAATTTTGTGAGAGAATTTTAAGTGATGTTTTTGGCCATGACTGTATATGAGCCTATTTTATTTATTAAACCACACTTGTAAATCAGAATTATCTTTTTAAGCTAGTTGTGTTAGAATAGTGTGATTTATTATTTCATACAAGACAGGCAGAAATCATTTTCAATTGTCATTGCCCCAGCTCCACAAAATACCAAAAATAATGATAAATATATCCCCCATCCCCTTTGGGCGCACCTTCAGCCAGGTAAGTTGCCCTCAGTTGCTTTGTGCTTGACTCTTTATACTTCAGCATCCCTGTAGGCTTAAGACAACCATCAAACCTAAAGTTGTCATTCTTATATTAACCACTGGGGGGCAGTGTGGTCATTCACAATAAGTCTTGTAGGGAAGCACACTAACCTGGTGCCACTCCCATTAGGACAGACAACAGCTTGGGCACTGGACCTCATGTGCTGCACTGCTCTCATACCTGCACTGGATATGGATGTGTACACCAATGTACAGATAATTTCCTGGATTTAAAAAAATCACATTTGTGTAACTGTTGACTTAAAAGAGATGAGACAGAGCCATATGAGGGCAGTAAGAAGACAGGAGCACTGAGACGACATCACATGGCAGAATCAACAGAAGAGTTAGATAAAAGCTCTCACTGAGCGACACAGGGGTCGGACTTCATGTCTCTAGCCACTCATCACAGATAATCAGGGGGCGAGGCTCCTCCGAAGTGGTCTGAGAAGGAACACATATGCACAGACCCACACATACGATATAACACAAGTATAAAGAGATACACTTGTGCATGCATTTATCCTCTTTCTTTACTGTGCTTGTCAGTGTACCTGTTTGAATGTGTATTGTACAGTACTGGTAGGTACATTGTGTTTCTATCAACCAACAGCAGAGAGGTCTCTGCGCTAGTTCGGCATGCCTCATATTTCATTGTTGAGGCAGGGGAGTGTAGCACAGAGTCAGGTGAGGGCTGTACTAATGAGCTGGAGCTCATTGCCTGTGGGGAAATAAGTGTGTGAAGCTCTTGAATCAGCCCATTCATTCTTCTTCTTCTTCCTGCACCTGCCACCACTCTACTACAGTCTCCTCCTTCTGCATCAGCCCTGCTTCACGGCTGAACTGTGTGCTCTCTGACAGTTCAAAGTGTTATAGTGTTCAAACTTTTAGTTCTAGTGACAGCTTAGGAACATTACATAAGAGACAGACCAGGTTTAAAATCCAGAGTGCAGAAATGCAACCAGAAAAGTACAAAAATAACTATGGATGTTTATTTATTCATAACATGACATTTCAATTATGATGACTTCTCTTCATTAGTTTTCAGCAGTGTCTTGTATTTTTTATCATCTCTGCCAGACAAAGAAACACCTCCAACCAGTTGTGCATCTAAAACCATACAGTATAAAAAATTGTACTGTATGTATTGCATAGAAATCAATTTTGTCTTCTATTTATATTAACACAACAGTATTATGCACATTAGGTTTGGTTTAAAATGTGACACAGTTATTGATATTGCCTCATGCAATCTCTGACACTAAAGGATTACACTGACCACATTCACTTTTTCTTCAACTTGCCCTGTTTATATCCCCATATAAAGAGCTACTGGTTTCTTACTGGGTGTAAGTGTTAGACATGTGGTGATGACATCATGGGTACAGGACTGGTGTATGACCTTAGCTGAATGTCATTTCATCTCTGCTGTTTTTCCTACTGTTCGCCTCTAAACAATGCAGCGATAACAGAGAAGGACACATATGCATACAAAGTGTCTTATGTGTAAACATGCATGTACTTGTACTATATATTTACTTGATATTCAAGCAAATATCTTTCACTTTTAAAAAATTAAATGGTATTCTACTAAATATCTCACTTCTATATGTGTATATCCCCACTTTATGTCAGCTCTCTGCTCCTGCATTCATTTAACCATTTTCTGATATCACTGTAAGAGACTTTGCTACTTACAGATAACATATTCTTTCAATGTCAATCCTATTGTGGGTACAACCTGCCAATCAAATATTCCCCAAACTAAACAGAGACAGCCTGAAGAGAAGGCAAATGAAGCAGGATAAGGTTTGGATAAATGAATGAAGTCAGCCTAGGGGGATTTCAGAGAATGAGTGTGAAGGAAAGTCATCTGCTTTATTTGGAATATCTCTGGAATTATGTTAAATCCTGTGTGCTTTACAACAAGTTTTAATATGCCCTATAAAGTAGTTGTAAAAGGTGAGCTCACAGGGGCAGAAAAAACAGAGAGCTGTCAGTAATGGCTGTGGACTGTTAGGCCTAGCTTCTTTTCCCCCCTGGGTTCTGTGTGCTGCTCTCCGTTCACCGTTGGCTGGCTGCAATAGGACCCCAGAGGGGAGCAGCTTGAAAAAAAATCCCTGTATACCAATAGTCTCCACTACAACCAGGGGCAGGATGCTATGCTCTTTATTTGAAGTGTACAAATGGTACATCCTTGACTCCCTTGTCCAGACAAGTGAGGGCATTTAATGAGTGCCACAATATTTTTGTTTTGTTTTGTTTTTTGCTGAAATGAATATAATATTAGAATTCTCTTTATATCTTGTTTATACCTTCATTTCTTCTTCATTTCTATTTTCATTCCTTCCAATTTACAATTTAAACCAAGTCCACAGCTCATATGATACTCAAGTACAGCAGGGGAATGCCTTGAATCTGGTAGACTGACATGCATGTCAGCCTCACTGGATTTGCATTGAGCCAGCAGTTAAGTGATTCAGCTAGAGTTGTGATTCAACCACAGGACTGAAAACCTTTACCTTTGAGTGGTGCTTGTGGACTAAAGCTTTGCTGCCAGGGAGAACTTACTTGGAGTAAAATGCTGGCTCTTGGCCATCAGTCATTCCACTTTATGCTTGTCCTTACATTACATCCAACTCTGACCCAATGTCAAAGCTGCATGAGCTCAGATCTCTGCATACTGTATATAACATCAATGCTGGCAGAGTCATATAAAAACAAAAATAGGTCCTCTAATCTCCAGGGATGTAATTCCACCAGTGTTTGTGCCTGTTAGCAACCCAAAGGTATGCTTTTCTACAGTTTTGCAGCCTGTCAACACAAGTGACAACCATGGCTATGTGGCCACCTGTGGTCTGAAATTAAATTCTGATGAAGGTGGAGGAATCCTACTACAGAATTAATTTGGGGTTCTCCATTAGCTGATAGATGATAATGACATAAAGACATACCTTGAGCAAAGAATAGCATTATAGGCATGTGATTCACCTAGTGATGATGACGCCAATGGCAAAAATTAAAAATAAGATTAAAGTTCTAATGCACATATTGAGCCATATTGCTAGTAAAGGCTCCTTAGGGTGTTTCAAGTTACTCAAATGATATAGTGTTTTTTAATTCTGCAAAGAATTTCTTGCTTTCTTTCTACACTGGAATCTCAACAGGTCCATGTTAGCACACCCATGCACACACTTTGTAGCACCATGCTCCAGCTCAGTCATAACACAACACATTGTCCTCACAGCATGTGCTGAAAACAACAATATGGTAGCTATATTTCTGCACTGTAAACAAAGATGTGGTACAAAGGATTAATTTGTTTGAGATTTATGTAGTACAAAGCTGGGTGTTGACTGTGGCAATATTTGGTAGTGCAGCCTTGCTAGCTGGGCCTGATGCAGAAGACTTATTTCCACATCAGTGGATAGTACAGGCTAAATCTCAGTAGGCTGGGTGACCCACTTTTCAGTTCCAAGTATGTGTAAGCATTGCGCACTGCACATCACACAGCAATCGGCCGTTATCTAGATTCACTCACAAGTCGCTGCTCGCCTCTTGTGGTAAAAGGTGTTGACGACAGAGGGACATGGCAGCCATTAACACCATGGCCTACAGAGCATCGAGAACATCATCAAAATTCTGTTACTTAACCAGCCTTGTTGAAGAAGCTTTGTTAGTGTAACAGACTTAGGTTGAATAAAATCGAACATGAAATTGAGGAAGAGCTTTAAAATCTAGCTTTTTGTGTACTGACATACAGCTATTGCTATAGCTAAAGAAAAATGTATACTAAAAAGGTTTTTCTTCAAACAGTATACTAGTCCTGAAGTGAGCTTTCTGTGAGGTCAGTCACAGTCCTGTGCAAAAAACATATTCTAACGTTCACATAAATCAAGTGCATTTTGTTTTTGTTATGATCCCACCACAGAAGCTCAGCAAAAAAAAAACTGTCTGAGGGAAATTTGCCATTGGGATTATGTTTTCCTTTTGGTATGCGGTTATCTAAAAGAAAAAACACGCTGCACCCTGACACTTCATGGTGCTCCTGGGAAAATATTTTGTGGACTGATAAAATTAAGTGCTTGTGGCACTATATATGGTATAAACTCATCAACCTTAAGGTGAAGACTCCGTTTCTGCCTCTGGACCTGGAGAGGCTGCCATTGTGGAGGGGAAACAGGTATCCAACAGGATAATGTCAGAGTGGCTGTCCACCAGGTCTCAGTAGAAGCTCAGTAGAGGCTGTGTGATGCAGCGGTACAAAGACCCTAAACCCTAAAATGTTATGTACATGTAATAACCAACACTGACAGCTTCCTCACTTATACTGCTGCACTTGTTTTATATACATATATGTATATATACCCCCCCACTTTTCATCCCCAACAGCTTTGCTACAGCAAAAAGAAAAAAAAATTATCTGGACTATCTGTCTGTCGCTTTTCCCAGATATTTCAATGAATGTAGTTAATAACTAAAAATAACATTTATGTTTGACTGCTTGGCTTTTGGGTTCCATTATTTATTTAAAAATCTCAGAAGCAAACACCTAAAATATCTCCTGTGTCATTATTGTTTCATATTAATGGGACCTGATATGCTGCCTTGCTTGTAGACACAGTACAAATAACTGTGAATAAGTAGACCTTTGTGTATACACATTCAGCTGTCTCAGAGGTGTGCATGTTGTCTACACACACACACAACAGAGGGAGTTTCACTCATTTAAAATTGCTGTTAGTTAAGTTAAATTTTAATTAGCTATAGCAACTATGCTCAATAGAACTACTCACAAGTGAAAATAGTTCAATAAAAAAACCCACAGGTACCAAACACAATGTCCATTACTCTTCTCTGTTAAGAGGAAGGTGCTTGCTCTATGCAAAGGCAAAAATGAGAAGCCTCGCTTGCTTCCAACACAGCCAGCTGTTCATCACGGCATCCCAGCATTACACATTCAGAGGTAGTTTAAACACTCACTGTACAGTTAGCAGACTGGGTGCTTTTTGTGAAGCTACAGCTCAGTTACATAGTAATATTTTATATTTTATTTGACTCATTGTTCAACATACACAGCAATGAAAGTTACTGAGGGGCTAAGCAGTTGATGCCTGACTTGTTTATTGTTGGCCTTATCAACACTACATGCATGTAAGTTGCTTTCAGACCCAGGTGCCTGTAAAATCTGTAACAGAATTGCTGTGTTATCTGCCAAACTATATAGAGTAAACAGAGATAATAGCTGGAATAATGGAGGTGGCAAGTCTTGTTACTTGGCAACCTGTATGTCATTTCATCAGTCACCAGAGGTAATGGTAAATATTGTTAAATTAAAACAAGCATAATGTGAAGCATGCCTAGTGAGATCTGTGGTGTGAATATCTAATCTGCTAATGTTAACTAATAAAAAGTCAGGTTAAAAAGGAATAAAAACTGAATACAGACGCCTTGAGCTGGGCCATATGTAAATACTTTTTAATATAATTTTTACCAGAAGTCGTTAACCTGACACCTCAGAGTTTCTATACTTAGCAATATTTTTAATAGTGCATCATACCACCATTTCAGCATGCTTAACATACAGACATAAACATAGTGTGTGATTTTAACAATAAAACACCTGCATGAAAAATGCTTCTACCTGTGGAAAATCATAACATCAAGTGAAGAAGTGGGGAATTCAGAGCAAAAATGACAAGGAGATGCTTCGCACATCTTCTCTCCCAATTGCCTGGCAAGAGCCACTGGTGCATTGTGTGGAAAAATACAGAATACATGAGGCAGAGGTTAATTACATATTTGAGATGCATTACCTGTTTTGCATTATTCTGCAATTCTCAGCAGGATTTCAAATTTCAGAGCTCTTGGGAAGCTGCACATCTGAGCCTTCAAAAGTTCTTGAAATTTCATTGTTTCACTTCTGATTCAAAATAGTCTGTTGGTCAACTTGAGAGCATCTGCAAAGTTTAACAATCAAAACCGAACAGAAAACAGGAACTGGTTGACTTGAATTATAGGTTTTGGCAACGGTTTTCTATTCATCAGCTTTCATCTGCTGGCACTCTCATTGAGGCTTGATGCAGGAATGGCCTGGACTTGACCCTCATTTTCTGTTTATATTGTAAAGCTAAGGTTTGGCTCCTGTCCAGCACCCTGGAGAAATATCCTGCGCCTTGTTATCAACAAATCTACTAGGGAGGCTGCATTACACATCCTCTAGCTGTCCATTCCAGGTTACACTGCTAAAAGACACTGATAGCTGGCATGAACTGAAGCTGGAAAAAGGCATTCATTTGAATTGCTATAGATGATAAATTGCATTCTGTGTGTCTGAAATAATTGTCAGAGAAGACAGAATGTTAACTGTGGAGTTGAAGGTTTGAATATAGAATCTAAAGGCAAAACAAAGCTCTGTGGTCTGTTGATGGCTTTTTGGAACACTGTAGCATGTACATAAATCTCTGCCCCAGCCAATTTTCACTGGAGATGTATTGGTTTCACCCCTGACAAAACCACCAAACAAGAGTAAGCATATCTCAAAAGGTTAGTGCAAAACACAGCACACCACTGAGAGGAAACATCATTCAACCAGACATTGTTGCAAACTGTTGAAAGAACCATGAGTAACGTGTCAGCGGTAGGTACTGCACATTGTCAATCATAAAATAGTTTATTAAACTTTCAGATAATATAAGGGCTGAACCTTTAAATATCCCTATGCGCCAATTTCTGCACATCTAGGAAAAAGCCACATAAAGGATTTGCGGATGCAATGACATACTGAAATGCCAAATTTAGCCCAATGCAGAATGTTTTCGGGTGGAAACATTAACATCACTTTCCCAAAGGCTCTGCAACACTACCAGCTAAACAGATGACTTGTGCCACAAGGCCACAGGAACAGTAGCCCAGCTTGCCTGTGCTCAGGTGATTTATGGTTTCAGAGCTGTGTCTGAGCTGAGATGATTATGCAGGAAGCTCCCTAGGCTCCACGCAGTATCATAGAGGTTATTAGAGGTGCTCCACCACTCCACATCCAGCCATATGGAGAGATGGTGGACAGATGAGTTTTTAACTGCAGCATTGTGGACCAAGGCTCTCAAAGGGGCTTCAGATTACTTCCATACAGGCATTCATCAGAATTAAGTAGAGCACAAACACTGTCACATTCTCTCATGCAAGTTTCTAATGTCAGTCTGAGCTTGGACTAGTCATAGCAAAGCACTGACCGTTTGTCTCTACACAGAAACCCTGCCATATTGGTGAGAAGGCGGCCTCTTCTCTACGACACCTTTGCAAAAAACACCCCCAGTATTGATGTGACATTGAATGTGTCATATAACATGCATGTTGGACATATAGTGCTGTGAAGTATGTGCACCCTTCGTGATTTTTTTTTTTTTTTTGCATATTTGTCACACTCAGATGATTCAGTTAATCAAACAGATTTTAATATTACACAAAGATAACCTAAGTAAATATGAAATGAAGCTTCTAAATGATGATTTCATTTATTAAGGGAAAAAAGCTGTGCAAACCAGCCTGGCCCTATGTGAAATAGGAATTGCCCAGTAAGACTAATAACTGGTAGTCGCGCCCTTGGTGGCAACAACTGCAACCCTAAGTGATGGCTGGACATCAGCTAATATTAAAATTTGTTTGATGATCTGTGACAAAAATGCAATAAAACCTACCTTTTGAGGCAGCTTAAAGGAGGTCCAGCATGGACCCCCCCAATGCCGGTTTGATATGGTATATACAGCAAGCAGAGCATTGGAGCTGTAAGGCCATAAAGTAAGCAGCTTTGGTGGTTCCCACCAAGAACCTTACTAGCTCTTGACATGCAGAGAGGAAAATCAATATGGAATTGACTCCACCTCGTTCATGTAAATTCTCCCAGGATCTGTCATGTAGAGCGATATCTTTGCCATGTATGTGTCTATTGGGACTGCACCCTATTGTTAGTCAGCCTTTCCTAATAACCTGTGGCTTATGGGCAATTAGTCAAGGTATTCTCAATGGTTCTGTAAAGGAGTCTTCATTTGGAAGACAAATGACCCAGTGCTAAATGGCAGTGAATCTGTGTCTGAACAACCTCTGTGCCCTGTCCTGAACTATTTGGTGAAACTAACATGCAATCAAATGTGTGCACAGATGGACCAGGAGTTTACAAGAATCAGACTTAGAGCAAAAGTGGCTTTGCTCTTGCCTGGAATCATTAAACGCTACTGCACAATTATTTTGTTTATGTTTTATTATTATATAATATAACAATAGTTTCCATTAATAATTTTTAAAAAACATATGACATAGTGACTCACATGGTAGTACAACTACCTTGCAGCAGGAAGACAGAAAACATGTGAAGCTTAAATATTGCCCCTTTGATTTGGCCTGTTCTTTACCTTCCAGTTTCCTCCACAAATACAAAGACAAGCAGATCAGGTGAAATTGAGACTCTAAAGTACCCACTGTTGTAAATGTCAGTGTATTTATGTCGTGACTTGTCCAGGATTTTACCAACACATCTTTCAGTCTGTGTTTCAAATAATCTCCTGTTGCCAAAACAAAAATAGCTGTAGACATTTTAGTTTTGGCTTAGTATACTTTGCATTGTCATATCAATTTAATACCAATAACTGTGGTGGACAATCACTGTCACTGAGCTATTTTGACAGCGGTGTGTGAGATATTACAGCTGTCCTCCCTCAAGCTAACCTTTCTCAGCTCATCATGGCATCATTCCAAAGCATTTTATTATTGTGCAACAGTAGTAGGCCCAGCTGAATACAACCAATAACTCAAACAACATTCTAATGTGGCATTACTTCACTGGCTGATACAAACAAACCATTAGTTGTGCCATCATTAAAAATTCACCATAGCGTTTCCTGTTGGACAAGATGAACATGGCCATTCTCTACAATGAGTTCATTATCGCTGTGAACCAAACTTTTAAATAGATTAGTTTCACTGTTTTGTACTTGTTATACTATACTGTAACACTGATGGTGAGGGTGGATTATTCTCTTTATGGTTGCAGCTGTTTAGAAATAAATAGTCTCAATGATTTTACTTTTTACAATAATCACTGTTGAGTATTATAATGTCTTGGCAAGGACTTGACCTGGGTAAAGCTCCCGGATCACTGAGTAAGGCAGCGTTATATTAACGGCAAGATCTTTACTAGCAACAAGGCTACATTTTACTGCTTTGAACCATATGTTAGCTGCAATTACTGTGTCATTAACCACAGTCTTGGTCAATTCCTGAATTTTCAGATTAACATTTACATTCAATTTTATGCCATATACAGTACATTGTGTTTTAAAGTAAAATATAAATTGTAATTTTGATCTTTTCTTTTTGGCAAATCAAATATGCAGATGATGACTCACCACCATTAAGGAGCAGTCAGTCATTTTCCAATACCAGATCACAGGTTACATTTTGGGACAACCACTTCATACTCATGTTCCTGTACAACTAAACTACAATCACAGTTACGTTTTTGTAGCAAAGGTTATCATTATGTTGTCAGGCAATGTAGTTTGTGAATGAAGGAAACGTCACATTAATTAACAGGAATTGAATTACAATGTGCAGGACTGGTTCTCTGCAGAAACAATTCTGAACAATACTAAACAGATTCTTGATCAACGACAAAGAGCAGTTACATACACTTCTATAAGTCTGCCGAAGCACCTAGCTTGTGTTCTTTGCCTGTATTTTTGATGATGATAACAGCAGTACTAAATCAGAACAACAGGTTACTCACCTTCTTATCCCACCACTCCCCTCTCTGGTCTCTAAAAACTATAAATTGATCTCAGCTCTACTCAACTTGACTGTTTCCTTCGCTGAGAAATTTACTCATGAATAACCAGCAAACTCTGACCTCTAAAAATCCTCCTTTTTTACTCCCTGTGAATTTGGTAATTCAGAAATTGATGGTAATTCTAGTGTAAAATCATGGAACAGCACTACAATTATTAGTCTTTTATTAGACTAAATTTAAAGAGAGGTAGTGTAGTTGGTGACTTGAGTTGTATTATCCCTTTTGGTCAAACCATAAATTGGTTCTTTAATCCTCAAGGTCTTATGCTAAACCTCTTAATTCTCCCTGTTATAAGGATCCGTGGATATGCCATTCAACTGAATTCTGTATGCCTTCCAGGAAGAAAGAATGATATATAGACAATCATAGAAAGAGCGGCACAGAACATTTCTGTAACAACATTATTACATTTTATTACTAGTGGCATAGCTTTTGGATAAGTGGTGAACATGGGAATGTAGCAAGTGAATGAGCTCAAGTACTTTTTGTTAAGAAAAGGGCATGTTAGACACTGTTCCAGTGTGAGGACTGCTATGAGTGTAGCAGTAGACTCAAGACGATCTGGACTAGCTTATATCATTTCCCACAGTGTGAAATTATTCTGTATTTTAAGACATGGTAACAAGGATGGGAAAAATCACTTGCAATACATAACAATACCGACTCTTCCGTTATCCTCCTAGACAACAGAATTATCCCCATTGATTGATTTATTTGTCCAATGCCATGCGGCACGGCATAAGAAAACATCCCATAATCACTTGAAGACAGTTTACTTGCCCTTTCCCAAGACATCATTCACTAAAAATGTAATATCATGACAGTCAGAGTGACTACGACCACTTTGTGTTTCTGAGCCTACATGTGGGTGTTTAGGGATCCTGTCAGGAAGCAAGCAAGAATAAGTAGGTATGCAGGCAGTCGGCTTGTAATGATGCATCATCCAAAGAGGAGAACCCCTTAACATAGCCTGTATACCCATGCCATCTCCTCCCTTTATAGAGATTAATGACCTAACCTTCCATTTAAGCCTATGGATGAGCATACCACAAATCATCAGTCTTTCAACGCAGGTAAGAGCAACTCATCCTCATCCTGTAGACAATGCATATTAAATCAATGAGTTGTGACTGGCTGTGACCCTTATATGGGTCTATACACACAGTTGTTATCTCATGCAAGAAGAAAGTTTTCTTATTCCTTTTCTTTTTAGGCAGTGCTCAAGCCAGTGTTTAACACAGGGTATCTACAGAAAAATAGATGCCTTGTCTTGATACCAACTAAAATAAAACTACTAAATCACAGATGGCATATTGAGAACTACATACAGATTCAATGTTTTAGGATCTGTCCTGTCTGATCAGTTTTTTCAGTATCCTGGCAACAACTGGCTTAAAAAACCAAAAAAGTACACTACACACATTCTGGCTAATGTTGAATCTAGTTAAACAAATGTTAGGAGGTGTTGGCTGGTGTTGCAGGACAAAAAAAAAATCCCTGATAAAAATATGAAAATCCTCTGATATGTGGAGCAAAAATACCAAAGAATTACACCTTGAAAGTGACAAGTTGTCACATCCAGTAGCAAGTTCACCTGAGGAGATATGTCGGAAACAAGCTATGGTGATGATGGCTAAATCTGAACAGTCACTGCTGGCACAAATTGCCAATCTGGACAATAAAGAGACTATTCACTGATGATAGAGAAAAAAAAATTTTTTTTTCTTTACTAATGACAAGAAACGTATTCACAGAAAGCTTAGAAAGCTCCCTAAACCAGCCCACTTAAAGCAACAAATGCATATTGTGGTAGAGTGTTGAACCATAGAGACTTTCTGTACATTTGAGCAGTTTGGTGGAAATTGATGAAACCTCTGCCTCTGATGACCTACTATAGAGCTTTCTGCTATACTCTGTGGTCTGGATACAAACAAGGGAAAACTGTAGTGACCTAATACTGAAACTGAGACTGGCTGTCCTCTATGTGGGCAGCACATCTCTGCCAGATTATTGATGGTAAAAGATAGCCACAGAGAAGTTGTGTATGTTCAGCTGTCACTGATAATATTTGCAAGACAACCAATCAATTCCAAATGCTACACAGAATCACAGAAATATACTCATGCATATATAAATATACACTTCTGCCTGTACACAGATATACACATATATGCAAAAATCCATTATAGTGGATGTCACTGTACAAATGGGCAACTTGTGAAAGGTGGTGTGGCGCTATTCCAGAGATTATGATTAATAGCAAAACTGTCACTAGAGCAGATGTGGCTGACTGCCTCCATATAAGATTATGTTCCACTCCATGAAGCTATGTCACACTAGTGGTAGATTTAGGAGGCAACACATGCTTACAAGCCACGTGTCATTTATGTTTAATATGTTGGACAGCCTCTGGCTAGAAATAAATTCATTTGGCATTACAAACATTATGGGCAGGTTACTGATAAAGCTACTTTAGCCTTGACAGAAAATACTAGAAGGGATCTTAGTGGGTTGTGGGTAGAAATAACTGTAAATATTATTTATTATTTTGTAAAAGAAAATGTACGATAAATAGTACATAAACTTGAAATATTGCTTCACTCAAATTATAAACCATGCATTATGATTTTATTTCTCTTTTTCAGATCCAGTCAGCTAGAGACGTATTTGACAGCTCACACCAGAATTAAAACCATGTAAGCTGAAATGTAGGCGACAGAGCCAGCATTTACCTCTCAGCCAGGCTAGAGGTTGTTCAGAGAGCCCTGGATTCAGATTGAGCAGAGAGCAAGCCAACAGAGGCCCAAAGCTGTAATTACACATGAACAGATGGCCTTGCTGGAGGACTCGCCTCCCTCAATCCCTCCTTCTCTCAGACCTGCTACCTGCAGCGCATTGAGATCTTGCTGCCCTTAAATCACCGTTCTACACACATTACTGTCAGTAAATGTGGGGCTGGTGGGCTAACATTAAAGTTACAGAGACAGCTGTGTTATCATGAAGCCATGAATTCCATCACTGAAACAGCCAGACCACCATCTCCTCCCAGGCTAATCATCTTACATTTTCATTTAGTCAATTGGAGGATGCTTTTATCCAAAGCGACTTACAAGTGAGGTACAAGGCAAGGAAAAATCTAAGTCAAGGAGAAAAACATTAAAGCAAAATGCTCTCAGGAGAAGTGTGTCAATTTCATAAGATACAGGCTCAAGAAAGTTTTTTTTTTTTTAAAGTGCATAGGAAGTTGCAGAAAATTTGATTTGACAGTTATGTCATCTGGTGGAAAGGAAGAGCTGTGTGTTGTCAGCATAGCAGTGATGGGAAAAATCATGTCAGCGGATGATAGAATCCAGAAATATAGTATAGAGACCTGGTGACCTGTCGAGGATGAATCCCACCTCTCGCCCAGATGATAGCTGGGATGACTCCAGCCCGCCCGTGACCTCAAAGAGGACAAAGCAGTTCAGGAAGTGAATGGATGTAGTAAAGATTAAAAATAGAAGATGACCAAGAACTGAGCACTGTGGCACGCTGGTAGAGAGGCTGTGAAAGTTAGAAGTGTGCCCCTGCCAGGAAATTCTTTAAGGTTGACCAGATAAGTAAGACTGAAGCCAGTTCAGAGCTGTTCCAGAGATGCCCACGTCAGAGAGTGCAGACAGAAGGAGCTGGTGGTTCACCGTGTCAAAGGCTGCAGATAGTTAGGATTAAAACAGAGGTCTGACCCTCAGTTTTAGCAGCCCACAGGGATTTCACGACAGTCAGGAAGCAGAATGTCGAATAATATAAATAGAAGTAGACTTAGGCTGTTATTGTTTCTATACACAACACTTCTGTTGGGCTAAGAATGAAAAACAATTACTTTTTCTAAAAAAATATCTGAGCACTAAAGTCACAGACTGCAGCATTAAGAAAAAAAGCAATGCAGCGCAGTGTCACTGGCTTTCTCTTTTTCTGTGGACTCCCAGGAGATAAAGATGAAATGGGATAGATGCTTGCTGCTCTAGCCATGTCCTTTGTTCTCTCTTTGAAACCATGCAATTGATTTATGAGTAAGGAATACAAATAATGCCTATGTTGTGTTTTACTTTGTAACAGTGACCCAGTGCAGACAGAGGCGGAAATGTGTTGTATTTAAGTACAACTCTAGCAATTTGTGAGGCAAAGGAAATATAGGAAAAGGAAGATATGGAAGGATAGGATAAATATAAGAGAAGGAAAAGGAAGCAGAGGGGTACTTTTAGAAAAGTGATTTACCCTTTAAATAATGTGATAATATCATGCAAAGCAGCCTCATTTTGGGCTCCATGTAAACAAGTTCATGGGGTTCACAGTTTTGGAACAAATATAAGATTGTGTCAGCCCCTCAACTGAGCCATTTTCCACAAAGCCAGGATTTTGAAAGTGGTTGATAGAGATGAGACAACTCCAGGTTTTAAAATGTAATAATTTGTCAAATCAAAGTGATGTATTTGCCACTGAGCAATCTGGTGGCCAGATTCTAGATGTACGCTCTTCCTTTTAATCAAAAGCTACAAAACTGTGTGCAGTCAACTGAAAACTACACCCAGATGATTGTATCACAGGATAAAATAAATTAGGTTTGCCCCTCCCTTGTTGTCATGTGTGTTTGCTATAAAAATGTCAACCATCAGAATTGCAGCAGTGTTTGTGCCAACCACAGTATATGCTCGATTGGCTGCTCAGAGTCATGATTCACTTCAACATCTTATCTATCAGGGTCAAAACACCAGGGCTGTTGTCCCTGTGCTGTAACAAAGGTTGCTGCAGAAATCTCTTGGTGAGTTTATTGCCTCACCTTGTGCCTGTACCACGCTGCGTTACTTACTGCTCAACAAGTATGTAGTAGTGTCCACATCTGTACTTCAGTAGCTTGCTCTTCTGTTTAATGGCACAAGGAGAAAAAGGCTCCATGTGCCCACTGAGACATGTTGTAGAGTAATTACACTCAATCAAATTGTTTAGGGAGTGAGGGCAGGGCAAGCGGACACCCACTGGACACACAAAGCACATATTTAAGTACACTGTATATAAGTTCATAGAGGTATAACACAGACAGGTCACAGTGTTATCTTTCTTACAGCACATACTGTATATAGTACACATAAACGCATGGGGACACACACATGCACACACACACACACACACACACACACACCAGCACACACCTCCAGACACTTGGCCCCGATGATTTATTAAAGCAGTGAGAGGAGAAAAGGAGAAGCACAATGCACCAGTAAAGGAGAGGGAAGGGGAAAGCTGTAGGGATGTGAACTGGGGACAATTTGGACAAAGATGGGAAACTCTGCTTTCAATACAGAGGAAATTATTTAAAAATAAAATTGGATTTAACATGTATTAATGCAATAAGCTCCATTGGTTTTCACCTGTGTTGCACCTATTAGGATGGGCCAAATAATACCCAGTTTTTCTTTTCCTTCTAGTGTGCAGCATCTCTGGCCATATTTCAAGTCACTCAGTAATTTACTATTATGCTTAAAAGGGTTTACACTGTGTGATTTTAGGCCATCACAGACAACAGATCACTTTACTTCGCACCTTGAGGGAAGTTCAAAGACAACCATTGTCATGGTCTTATGATCAAAGATATAAGACTGGATAAAATTCCAGTTAGAAATTTAGGATGACTGTCTCTAAAAAACGACAGGGCGGCACAGTAGTGCAGTGGTTAGCACTGTCGCTCAGAGCAAGAAGGTCCTGGGTCCCGTGTTTGCGTGGGTTCTCTCTGGGCACTCTGGCTTCCTCCCACAGTCCAAAGACATGCAGTTAGGTTAACTGGAGACTCTAAATTGCCCGTAGGTGTGTGTGGGAGTGTGAAAGCAGCCTCTTCATACTTATTTCTACGTGCATAATATTGTAACATCTGCATTCATTTGAACATTTGCTCGCTTACATGACGATGATAGATCATTAACACAGTACATATGCTAAAGAGAAGTAGACCTAAAATTAAGCCCTGGGGTACTCCAGTGTTCAATGTTTAATGATAACTAGCAATAGCACAGAATAATAACCAAAACTGATAAAGGTGTTTTATTAAAAATACAACTACTGGTACAGTCTGAAAAAAGCCTGGCTTCCCTTGGCCTCTGGGTGAAAACACCACTGCAAACAAGCCCTGGTGGACTTTGAGGTATAATTCTCCTATTGCACAGGTGTCAAACTCCAGTCCTCAAGGGCTGCAGCCCTGCTTGTTTTCCCAACTAACCCTGCCCTAGCCTCTGCTGATTAGCTGAATCAGGTGTGTTCAGCTAACCAGCTAATGACAAGAAAACGTTCAGCGTTTAGTTTGCACTTTACTGTGCAAACAAAAACATCAGTGCCTATTGCCAAGATTTTTTTGCTTCTCTTTCGCAGTCTCTTGTGGGTTTTTTTTCCACCGGCCTCCTCAGAAATCTGTTTCCCTTTCCTGCCACATCCCAGAAGTGTAGCCACTGTTCCTTTAACTTTGAACTTGTGATATTGTGAACTATGCTGCCAATGTTGTTTTAATGTCTTTGCAGAGACAGGAGACAGGTTCAGGTTGGAGAAAAAAGGTATCAGACCGGAAAACAGATGACTAGAGCATCACACATTAGGAACATATAAGCAGAAAACTGAGGTAAACAGATGTAATTATATCTGATAACTATATGGACGGCAAATATACATGACCTCTACATTAGTGTACTGTGGGTAGTGTGGTCAATTAATAGTTTTCATTGCATTTTCAAAATCCACGATATTACAGCTAGATATTCCCATACACTGGATTTGAACTTTTAGAAGAACTGACCATTGTTATGATCTGACAAGCCTGTCGCCATGTTACAGGCCTTGATCCTCTCTGGTTTAGTGGTAAGTACCAAATCAATCTGTGTCTGACTTGAGGAAGTTGGTCCCTTTATCAGCCGGCCTAAGTGACAGGTATCTGCAAATTGCTTTAAAGGTTTCCTCTCTTTTTTTGTTTTCCCTTTTTTTCAGAAGGTGGCTGGTGAATATCAACGACTGCAAATGGCATCAGAGAAAAATACACACAGGTTCATTATCACAAGAAAACTGAATCTGTTTACGTTGTATAGGCTCTTTAATATAAAACATAACAGCACCACCTCTGCTGTCAGCCCTGTCCTTTCTAAAGATTTTATATCCAAGTATACTAATAGTTGCCAAAGGAGAGTGAGGAGAGAGCCAGGTTTTAGCCTTAAAAATCCAAATTAGAGTTAACAAGTAGGTGTTTTATTTGATCCGTTGTAGGAACAAGGCTATGCATATTTAAGTGTCCTTCTCACAGTCCTCTGGGCAGGTATCAGGGATCCTGCCATGATTAGGACTCTAAAAAATGTGAATCTTTTTTTTAACCTTTTAACTTTGTAAATTCTGAGTTTAGGGTCCACAGTTTATGCAGCAATCATCAAGTAATGTAACTCATAGGAAGGTGATTCAGTGGCATTATTGTCTAGTTTTTATAGTAATAGTATAGTAATATACTGCTGCTTACTAACTGCTAATGGTATAATAGTATCAGTGTCTCTTTGTGAGATTTGTTGAGTGACACTCACCTATGCCACATGCATAGCCCCAACTGGTCGAGGCAGATGGCCATCTACCCTGAGCCTGGTTTTAAGTTTTTCCTCTCCAGTATCACCTAGTGCTTGCTTAAGGGGAATTTATGCTCAACTGTGGTGCCCATACAATAGTATAAGTACATCCATGGCACATTGACCTTTGACCACCAAATTGTTTTGTAATTGTACAGCATCATTGCAGCAAGAATTTAAGCTGCTTTAAGACATGCACTGGAACCATAAAAAATCTAGACATTAGCCGAGTGAGCTACATGTGAGACACAAATGTCTGAGTCAGACATCTCAGCGGTTACTCAGACTTTATCCTGCAGGAGCCCAAGTAAAATGACTTTATACAAATGTCTAACAATTTTATAGCATGTGTGTGCTTGGTCTGTTTTGATGAAGAGATAGTGGTAACAGTACAGGTGGAGCTAATTCAAGGCAGCCATGTTTAGGTTGCACCACACTCCATCTGGCATGTTGCTGCAAGTGAGCTTCTAAGTAACTTGTTCGTATTTTTTTTAAAAATGACAACCTCTACTTTTGCTATGGGGTTGCAGGCCATAGAAAGAACAATGGTCCAGTCTCATTGGAATAACAACAGAAGGCCTGTATGTAACAACAGAAATGAATGAATGTGTTGACATTGAGAACTAATCACCGATGATCAAACTTGCATAAAAGTGGGTTATTTCAAATGAGCCTTATTTCTTCTTCTTCTTACCATGGACACTGTACACATACTTTACACAAACACAGTACACCTACCAACTTTTCTCAGAAGTTATAAATTTTAAACAACAAATGCTGGGCTTAAGAGCTAATGATAAATTACAATCATGTGTTGTTTTCAGTGCAGGTCATGAATTATTTAAAAAATGAATAATAACCTACATTAATATGCATACCTCCTGTAACAATATTTATAATCTTAGTTTGTATTCATGCAAATTAAGCTCATAAGTATTATAGTAGGTGTGAAAGATGATTTCCCTTGCTTTTAATTTAGAGACATATTTCATTGTATTTCTATAGCTGTTTATTGGTGCAGTGAAACACGTATGGCACCTTACTGTACTGTATGTTGTACAATTTTGTACAATTTTTGCATTCTAGAGGGGGGATGGTATGACTTAATTTTAAATTAATTCATCCATTGAATTCACAGGTTTATGACATGTATAAGTGGTTGTGGTTTTTGTATCATTACATGATTATAAAGTCATCTTATACAGTTAAACATGTACAGTGTAACTAAAGGTTTGAAATCTCAGATCTTCTGACTGGTTAAAAGAAAAAACCCTGCTGTGAGTGAATAATCTTTCCCCTGAGGTGAGCTCCATCAATCTTCCCCTTCAGAACAGACAGCCCTCTGCTCTGAAGGACACAGGAAGTCCAGGTTGGATTCTTCATGTCTGTTACTCTACATCACATCTGGCTGTATTATCATGCATACTGACATAATGCTGTAGCTCATAACGTCTAGATAATAAATCCTTATTCTTTAGAGCTTCACTGCTGTTATATTCTCCTGTCATATGATCAGTTAATTGCTATTCTTTTTTGTTTTATTTACATCTCTTTAATTTGAACAATTTAACTTTATTACCCTTACGAAAATCAAGTATTTCAGTATATTATTAGTATACTTCTTTTAAACTAAAAAGGAGCAAGTATAGTTCCAGTTTACTATTTATGTACTTGTCAGAGGTATACTACACAAAGTAGTATTAAAATATATTTGCTATAAACTTACAAGTACATAGAAAAGTCTAAGTATACTTGGCCTATTCTTGTAGTTATACTTAAGTGTACTGACAAGTATATAGAATTACCCAGCATGCATTTCAGTTTAACTTATAAACAACTGTTAAGGTTATAAATGTAATTGTTGTGTGACATGGTGTTTTATCTTTTAAAGAGACTAAGTATGGTCAGTAAAATGATAATTAAACTAAATAAAATTTTAACTTATAACCGTTAGTAAGAAGAGTGAGTATACTTACTATACTTGGAGTATAGTTAATAAAATAAACTTAAACTGTATTACTTTTTTTGTAAGGGTAGGTACACCTATACAATCTAATGTAACCTTTCTGACACTTTCAATTAAAAAATTAGGAAAGTATAACTCGGCTATGACCTCTGCATTAATTTCTAAAAGAAGAATTCATGGCAGAGCTGCGTATTGAGTTGTACATGTGCATCTAATTAAGTGGTTAGTGGGTGTACATCTACACACACGGACGCATGAAATGCGCTTAACAACACGGGCAGCATTTTACCATAAATTATATCATCCCACTCATCCTCAGAGATTGTAATTTGCCCACCCTCAGCCTGTCTTTTGGAGTGTACTGCAGATGATGACTAAAAATTCCTGGAGGAGGAGACACCGTTCAAATGAGAGGTCAAGGTTGTTGAAGTCAAAGTTGATGTAATTTTGCATCTTGGCAGCTTTACTGTAGAATGAGTCAGGTTAGTGTTTCCTTCCTTCTGGGAGTACATGAGTGAGAGAGACAGCGTTTCCCACCTCCTGCTACGTTTGGCTCTTTTGCGTATATTTTGGTCTTTTAACTTGCTGGTTCTACAGTTAATGACTGAACAGTGATGAAACAAGCTAATGTGAGTGGCATAATTTGTTCAGAATGAAAGCAAGAATTCTGTATAGCAATTCCGGTTGGGCAAAGTACTGGAGCATCTGGGATTTTCTGTAATAATGATGCAACCTCCTGTAATTGCTTTTATTCAGTATACCACTGTATTATCTACATTAAATTTACTTAAATATTTTAATAACTGATTTTTGAAGAAATGTTTTACAGTTAGTGAACATTGCATTTTAAATTACAGACAATGTTATTGTCATTTAATTACAGGATTAAAACTTAATTTCAGAATTGTCCTAAGGACCATAGTGTAGCTATGTTCAATGTCATATTCAATTATTTCATAGTTTTCAATTACCTCTGTATCTACATTCATGTTGGGTGTCCTGTAATGGCATCTAATTGAATCATCTGCCCTACATTTGCCATTCAGATAAAGTATATATTTAGCCAGTATGTGTCAGAAGATTACATCAGGGTTAGGGCTGTGTAGCTGTCTCCCCCCTTCTTTCAAGAGGCATCTTAAATGTCTTAAAGGAGTTCTGTCTCATCCTTACCTGAATCTTAAACATGTTAATACTTACTAAAAACAAAACAAATTTTCTTTCCACATACTGCAGTTACTGTAGAAACTGTACAAAAATGTGTTTGTACTTACTTATACTTCATCTGAATGTTAAATCTTACACAAATTGTAATTTACTATGACTTCTGGTTATAAGTCTCCTTACATAAACAATCACAATCTGTAAAATCACATGCCTTAGTAGAATAGTTTGGCATTTTAGGAAATTGGCTAGTCTGGCTCTTTTTAAAGGTAAAAGCAAGAAGTCTGCATGCATATCAGCTCCTAACACATGTTGTGCTGTATCTTCTTTGTTTAATTTATACAAAAACAGAAGAAGAAGTGGTATGGTATGTGGTCGATAGGCCTGCACAGTAACTCTCTGTTGATTTTACATTTTAATATATTTGTATATTCCCAAAAATTTAAAAGAGTATGTATAATATATTCTCATAATATATATTCTCACACGTAGGTGTGAGTGAGAGTGTGAATCATTGCCTTCGTCTATATGTGGCCTTGTGATGGACTGGCGATCGGTCCAGGGTGTACCCCGTCTCTCACCCCTGTGACAGCTGGGATAGGCTCCAGCACACCCGCGACCCCTACGGGAACAATGTAGTTCAGAAAATGGATGGATGGATAATATAGAAATTTAATTATGTATATTTATAATATATTCTCAAAATATATACTCTCAGACAGCACTTAGCTAGTTGTTTTTCATTTACTCACTGCTTATGCAGACAGCAAGGCTAAACAAAATAAACAAAAATTATATTATTAAAATTTGAATAATGTATAAATGTTCTATCATTGTTTCTATTTATTTGACTTTCAATTTCACTCCCTCAGACCCACCTGGCCACACTTGCTCACTCTTCTGTAACTACTCACTATTTCTGTACATTACATTACATTTAGCAGACGCTTTTATCCAAAGCGACTTACAAGTGTGGGACTACTATGGGTATCGGTGTCTTGTCCAGGGACACCTCAGCATGTAGCCAGCAGGAACTGGGAATCGAACCCACAACCCTGGGGTTGGAAGATGACTGCTCTACCAACTGAGCTACATGCTGCTACATACATTTCTCTCACCATTTCACCTGTGCCAGTTCCTTCATAAACAGATCTGTTTCCCTCAGTTCCCTGCCAGATTGTCTGCTTATATGTCACCAGTGTGTCACTTTCTAGCCATTTGCTTTCCTGATCTCCTGATACCGCTCCTTCCTGTCCCTTTCATTTAGATCTTTAATATTAAACTCTTATTTTTTGAAACCTTATTTGTCCTGGTCTGCATTTCAGTCTGCGATTTTGAAAAAACCTGTGACAGTCATATTTGTAGACGTTAGCATAAGCATCACATTTTGTGCAGCACTTGAGATAGATAATTGTAGCAGTTTTTTTTAGTACCTTTGTTTTTCTTTGTAGCCGCTTAGTTTTCAACAGGAAATAAATCTTTTCGTAATAGACATTTTGACTTAACATTGCAGGGCAGAAGTTTAGCTAATGGTGGCTCAACAAGTGTACCAACAAGGTTTGCCATTTAATTTAATCAATTACCCTTGGACTTTTCCTGCAAAAAAATAAATAAATAAGAATAAAAGAAAACAAAACATTATCTATTGTTCTCTGGTTTTGTGTTGATCTCCTAACTATCTTTCCCCCACGCTTTCACATCTGTGAGAAAAACACAAAAGTCTGACATAGACAAATTGAATTAATTTGTCTGGCCCGCTTAGCTGACTGCAAGTGAGTCAGTTAACATCGTTAATAGAGGTTGTTTAAAAAATGTGCTTTTGAGCTGTGACATGCAGCTTTGTCTATATATCCTTTATCAATGGAAAAAATACTGTACAATTATTTTTAATAACATTTAACACATTGAGCAGATGTGTGCCTTGGGTGTAACCTGGAATGCTCAAAAAACAAAAAGGTATATTACTAGTTTTTTTGTTTGCTTATTTCATGCCATGTATGTACATATATGTTCTTTATTTATACATTTATTTATGTGGGTGTCAAGTGACTGGCAGTAAGTAGAGCATAAGTACATGTTCTCATCCCACAGTATCATACAATAACACTTTCTGTTGGAATACTAAGACTAAAGGTAGTCTTTGTTGTCACTATTTCACGCTTCTGGACGTGTCACTCCTTAACCCCATGGAAAAGACATCAGCTACTTGTCGGATCTTTCAGCAAAAGGGCCAGTTACAGGGTGTAAACATCATGGCTTGATTGACTTCATGCACAAACACAACCACAGGGTTCACAGTTGTATTAAAACATTACATTAGTATTTCCTGTAACAGTCTTGTTACAACCCACATCCCTATGTAAGGGGTATGATGCAAGGGGTACCTTTCGTGTCAGTGTTCTGACACAAAATTGTGTAATTTTGTAATGCTGTAGGAGGAGAAAAGGCTTGCATAACTCATCTTAACACATTCATCTCAGACAGCTTTAAATTATAAAAGCCTTCATGTTTAGTACATAGGATTATCTTACAGAATCTTGTGGAAGTATAAGTGGTGTGTTTTTTAATGAATAAACAACAAAAGGTAAAAATGTATTTGCCGTCCTGCGTAGGATTTTCCATGCTGTGACTAGACCATATGCAGACACCACTAAAATTCCACACAGTAAAAGGAAAGAACTTTTCACTTGTGGAGTCTGACATACCTTTATATATAAAATGATCATTTTAATGTGTTTTTCTCAAACTGATATTGTTCATCACCCACTCCCACTGACTGTTACCTGTACTGGCACTTTGTGTTCACATGAAACCAAACCTCTGCCCACATGCGCATACATGACTACTCAGTGTAACAGTGAGGGTGATGGATGTTTTAACACTTTGATGATGTGTTTGTGTTGAACATAAGAAGCAGCTTGCAGATCTTGCGGGGTCATTCTACTGTTGCATTTGTGAAAGACAGTTCAAACATTTTGTGACTTGAAAATTGCATTTAGACTGATAATCTGCCTCATGAATATCTTCCTCCAACCGCACCACACATGCTACAGTTTTTAAAATATAAAAAAAACTTGCGTTGTGTTGTAGATAACGTAGGCACCAAGTTTTGACAAGGAATTAATACATAGTATAATTTTTTTTTTTACTGTACATTGCGAATCTGCCGAGAGATTGTTCTCTTGCTGTACTGGTAACCATATTTAAATACCTTTAAGATGTGACTGCATTTGTCATAACATTTACTGTTCTTAGCACTGGAATTAACACTATTTCAGATTCAACATGACTAATTGCTTTGTAAATGTTTTCAAACTGTTAACCGTGAACCATAAATTCATGATTTCATTTTTTATCTTGTTCATATTTTGCCCCTCAAAACAAAATACGTGGAATCAGTAAATGCAAGAGTTGGTCATGAATGTAGTCTCCTGAACCCCCAAATCCTCAGAAATGCTATAGTTGTGTGTTATAAGGAAGCTCACTAAACAATTGTTTAAAACGACCCAGATGTCTTAACACATTTGCACATACTTTATGCACATTGAAGAAAAGTAGACTTTTGTACAATATCTCACTAAATATATTTACATGACATACAATTCGCCATCAGTGCAATACATAGGAATGTTGCATATTTACCAAATGTTAGACTCTTTCCTTTATGAAGAAAAATAATTCCAGTGACAGAAGCTGATATAACTAATGTGTAAAGTAAGATGTGCAACTTTCATATTGGTTAACAGCTTCACAGGAAATAAAAAAAATAAAATTTTAGTACCACCCTATCAACAATCAGATATTAAGCATTGAAAAAGTAATAGATCACATGTACATATATATCTTCATACATGTAATGGATTGCTTTTGTACAAATATTTTATATAACTTTGGCAGTTTATCAGGAACAAAGTCATCGGAAAAATATGAAACAATATCAAACTGTCAGCAATGCCATGTAAGCTTGCCTTCCAAAGCTCATGTTCACAGTGGTCATTCAGAAAGGCTGGAAGCTGATAGCTGAAAAACAAAGAACAAAAAGTCAAACAAAAAAAGAACATTTCCATCCTTTCTGCCAAGACTGTTAGCACTGGAGGCTGTCGTCATTGTTGTCATGGTTATAAAATTACAAACACCAGGTTTACATAGCAGTCATCGCCATTTAAAAAAACATGATATATTTTCAGGTTGACTTAAAATACAAACAGTTTGAAGGCAAGGGGACAGGACCCTGCTCGGTGGTCACTGTGGAATCATGGGAGAGACATGACTGAGAAGAGGACATGCACAACAGTGCTGTGTGGAAGAACGTGAAGCCAAAAAACGAGGGTGCAAAATGAAAGACTCTGCAACAATCAAAAACGCAACACAGTCAGAAAAATGACTTACACTGGACAAAATAATCGAGCAAATTTCAAACATACTAAGTTCACCATAATTCATATACGTTGGTTTTGTTCTTTTTTTCACTGGTTTGGCACTTTATTGGAACAAATCTCTGTTCAAAAAGACTAAATGTTGATGTACAAAAGGTATTTCATGTCTCGTTAACATAACTCGTAGAATATAGTACTTAATAGTAAGCATACGGTAAGTAAACACTTGTACATACTGTAGTTTTAAAATGAACATTCCAACAGATGTTTTACACACATGCACAAAAACAAACAAACAAACAAACACAACTCTCTCTCTCTCTCTCTCTGTCTCTCTCTTCCTTGCTGCCTCGCCACACGTGGGCCTCCTCCTCTTGTCTTTGGACAATCTCATTCTGCAGCATCTACTCTGAAAGAACAGCTGTTGCTACTGCCCTTTTTCTCTCTATTTCTCACTAAGGACAACAAAACTCTTACTCGTACTGCATTTTTGCTCCACATTATGATACTTCCTCCGCCGAACGTGTGTCTGTCTTGAGACGCACAAACTCCTTGGCCACCTCGTCGTGGGTCCTTTGAGAGAGTATTCTCATGATGGTGAGGCCCGTTTCATCCATGGCGATGCTCTTAACCAGGGGGTAGCAGGCAGAGCAGCTGCCCTTGTCCGCCAGCTCCCGGAGCTGGATGACCGTCATGCCGATGATGCGGTCCTCACGGGCAAAGCAATAGTCCTTGACTGAGATGTGCAGCTCATAGGCCTCTGGACCATGTTCATTACTTAGAACACTGGGAGAGATGACAAGAACAGAAAGGTGAAATTTCAGAATTTTTGAAATAACCTGCATGAATAATAAAATGTACACTGTTAGGACTCATGACAGCTTTGTCAAGTAAGTCATAAGTCAGCTAAAATTATTTTAACTGACTACTGTATTTTTTTATTACTGTGTCATTCTGACAAATTGCATGAGAGCAAAACAGCTGTTTTTTTGGACACTGGCATACGGCTTTGTTTGCAGCTGAATACAAGGTGTCAGTACAAGAGTCTGACTGGATGACATTTCCCCAGAGAAAAGCTGCCTTATTGTTTATGTGGCAGTGATGAGACAATTCAGTCATGTTTTGTTAAAACTAATGTCTCTATTCAAATGCGACATTGTCCTGAGTCAGCCTTTTGCAAGAAAACTGAGGATTTGGTTACGTAACTTGGTTAAGTGTCAGCATATTATTTAATTTATGTCCTGTATGTTTATCTATTTTAAATGTTTAGCATTTAAAGATTTAAGTACCAAAAGTAGCTACTATGCACCTGCTCCATTTTATGGTATTGTTTATGTGCCTGCGCCTCTTACGACTTCTCGTGTCTGATCAGCCATCATTTTCCTTTGTTTGTGTTACATGTTTTTATATAGACTCTACTGATTTGTATCTATTTTGCTTGTTTTATGTTCACCATTAACCAGCCCAGGGACTAAAAGGAAGATGAAAGCCGACCGACTGTAAGATGCTCACTTGACTTAGTTTAAATGTTTCTATGCAAAGAGCAGAAGTGCTGCTAACGCAAATGCATTCTATTCAACTCTTAGAACAATGGAAGGGATTTCGAAAGTAGGTATTTCAGGTATTATCCAGTATATGGGTTATGCAGGCTAAAAATAGCTAGTGTGCAGGTATGACAGGTAGAGGATGTTACACACTCTTTGTGTACTGCATACAGACATATTTATAACGTTATAATGTTTTTTACTTTTCTCCACTGTTGTAACTAACGTGAAAGCAGCTTGGTTACTCACTACTGGAATGTTTCGTTGTACTTTGGTGACCAGTTGTTATTCTTGGTCTTGGTACTGAATTTGCGCTTCTTGTCAGCCAAGTGTGGTCCCACTGCGTTGACCTCTACAAATGGACGGAACATGGCATTGGTCTGCCAGATGAGGTTGTTCACTCCGATCACTGAGAAAAGCAGAGAAAATAATTAATAAAGTCATAGACCAGAGGAAGTAAGGAATACTATATGTTGCTCACTAACAATGGTTAAAAAATATATTCCTGACCACATTTATTTATCTTCTTTCCCATAGATATCAGATTAAATGTGTATGTGATTATGCAGAGAAACGGCCGGAGCAACTTCTATTTAACTCTATTTAACTTTAAACATCTCTGTGTGTCACAGTCAAATCTCAATCCAACCATTTTGAGCAAAAAGGAATAAAGCTATGTGGAAGAATGCAAAGATATCAACTGGCACTGTGGCATGGACTGTAATATAATCGCAACATTCTGAGTGCTAGATTTTTATCTCTGTGAGTGTTGCCAATGGTAACTCTGGCAAATTGCATCTAGAAATGGAAACATGTAGATAAAAGGAGACAGTAAAAAAGATAAACAAGAGCTTGTAATAATGGATTTCCACTTCAATAGAGACATCTACTGTATATATGACTGTCATAGAAAGCTAACTAATCACATTGTTTTGGCAGTGCTATGGGCTGATGGGCTGAAACAGATTGCATCATGCACACAGCTGTATGCATGAATGTCTGAATGATGTCTGAATGAATGTGTAAATGATTGTGTAAATAAGAAAGGTATATAGGAACCTAAAAGAACCAAACTTTTCCAAATGTTAAATGAAATAAAGATGTATTAAATTCATGTACTGTATTTTTTCTGTTTTTGTAATTTTTAATGGCTTTGGTAATCACCAAAGTTTTTACCCTCTTGAAGGAAAAATCATCCTTATTGATTATTAATTGTCCACCAAAACCAAGCAGTACATGCACTGGTTGGTGACACGCTTTACTCTGAATGGCAAATGTCAACCTCATGGTGGTGCTGGAGAAAAGGTCATGGATCACCAGTGTCATTAGGTTTTGTACCTCACGGGACTTAAATGTCTGTATAAATTTTCATGGCAATTCATCCAATAGTTGATGAGATATTTCAGTCTGGGCCACATTGTAGACACATTATTCAGAGCTATAAACCAGTGAAGTGAAAGGCTAAGCCGCTACTTTTTATAGCCACTGCAACAATACAAAAGAAACCTTCAGTTGTGGTACGATTACTTTAATTACGTGATCAGTAATGTTTGAGACTTTAATTTCCACATTTGTGTCTGTGAAATGAGCTGCATGTCTATAGAACACTGCTTCTGGTCAAGGTCCCTGCAGCACTATTGCACTAATAAGACGACCATGTTGAGCCTCTATAATGTGTCTTTGAATATTTGCAGGTGTGAATACATTTGAATAAAAAAGACAAAAAGCAGGCCTGAGTATAGGAAAAAGCTCACCCTTCACGCTGACTTTGTGCTCTCCAGTGCCAGGGTGAGAGATGAGATTCACTTGCATCGACACCTCCCCCACCGATCCATTGGATGACTGACCTGGACACACACCAAAACAGCAACAGGAGAATTGGAAAGGGGCATAATGAATATCAGACAGAATGGAGGAGAGGTGGAGAGGGAGCCAGAGAGAGAAACTGAGAGATCAAGAACAGAACTAAAAGAGAGGGGGAGGATTAAAGGACAGAATCCAACACTGTGGGTGCAGCTTGTTTATAGATGAAATCCAGACCCAAAAACAGGGTACAGAATAAACACCTTTCTCTGTGTCAAAGCTAAACAATGAAACCTAAGAAAAACTGCAGGGCAGTATACTTGATTTCACCCAGGAAGTCCTGTAGCAAGTACAGTGAGGGTTTACTTTGCAATTAGGCTGAACAAGGAGGAGGAGGAGAAAACAATAAACATGAAATACATTTGAAGGCTGTAATAGATGCAGATGGAGTAAAGGGATGCACTAAATAAATAATGTTCTACAAGACAAAACCATCTAACTGTTCAACTCAACAAAAACACATACAAGATGGGATATGATTGCATTAAGACTTTTTGAATTGCACAGTATTAGAAAGAAGGTAAAGAGGGGTTAAACAAAAACAATGTAAAGGGGAAAATACACCCTGCACTGTTACACCAGCACTAAAGTTTCAAACACACAGGGACATGTTCTTGCCAGTAAACAATTAGAATTGATTGCTGACCATGTGTCTCACTTTGCCTGATGCAGGGAGCCTTGCCCATTCCAGCTGCCCATCTTTCACTCAGCCCAGTACAACAGATGTTGAACACTGGAGGGCAAGTGTCTGTGTGGTTGATGAAGGGGCATGCTGATCCAATAGCTAATCAATATGTGCCAAACATGCAGTGCCCATTATAGCTGCTAATGAAGAAACAAGCCCTGTGATTTATTGTAATGACGCCCTGGGAGGATGGGGAGGCAGAAAAAATTGCTGCTGCACAATTAAGCCGTGGACTATCGGAAATTAAAACAGCAACGCCACAGTGCATTTACTTCAGCTATCAGCTGAAATTATACAATGAATAAACAGAGTGTGTATGTTTTCCGAGGTGTGACACTGTCTTTGTGCCTTTATAACATAATAAATGGGCATGTACACAGCAGATGTTGAATGAGTAGTTGGAGGGACATCACACAGAAGACTGTGTATACGGTGAATGGCACATAAAGAGGAGAAAGGGCAGCCAGAGCACATACAGTAAAACTCATTTGGCAGGTAGGAGAGTCAGCAAATATGTTAACCACAGAACAAGCAGATAAAAAAGGTAAGTTGTAGGAACTGATTTTTGCAGATAAATTAATTATTTTCTCTTTTTCTCTACCACACAACCAAGATTATACCCTTACCCTACACTGAGAGACAAAACAACTAATGATCACTTTATGAGCAGGAAGCTGTGAAAACTTCACATGATATTGCTGCATGAAGAAACCTGTTAAATTTTGTTACTGTACTATATTTCCACTTAGACATTAAGCAGCTAAACAGCCTCAGCCTGCTCCCTAACAGAGAGATGCAGGTATGCTCCAAGCGCACACTTGACTTGAATGAACTAATACGTGCCATGGTCTAAATGTGTCACTGTCAGAACACAGCTGTTAGTGATTCAATGAAACATGTCAACTGTGCTACATCATGCACATCCACTGCATCATCAGCACATCAAAGAGACACCATGAGGGGGGAAAGGATGGAACAAGAGATTAAGAAAGACGGCAAGAGGAGAAAACGTTGTGCATTTTCAGAACAGCACACAGTAAAACACTGCGCATCTATGGCCATCTGCTAGTCAGTGGCAGCGGCAGCACTGGTTGGGCTTGCTAGCTGCCTGGCTGACTAGCTTTCTTCTCTTGCCATTCTTTTTCCTGCAGTCTGCCTATGCTGCGTTCTGCAAGGCTGAACACACTGAGGCTACCAGGAGTTTAACGCTTCAACACCCCTCTGGGCTCAAATCCCTCTCGAATCTCTCTGGACACCTGGAGGTATTTCCTCCTTGTTACAGAGGAAGACAGGAAAAAAGTTTCACATAGAGAAAGATGAGAGGAGAGACAGAGCACAAGAGGGATTTTATAGACTTACATAATGCATTTATGCAAAATATGTATATATTTTTATAAATTTGTCATGGTAGTGTTTATGTGTTTGTAAGAGAGAGAGCAAAATAGCATGAGAGCATATAAGCCCTTCAGGGTGTTTGGAGAGGAGCCCTCTTTTTTTAATTTATATTAACAGTGAAAGAGATGTATAATGACTTATACAGTGTGGGGATACTGCAATGTCCATTGTGTACATATGCCTACAGAAAAAAAGTGAGCAGAACATGCATCTTGTTGTGTAAAAGGAGGCAAAGATTGATAGGAAACATTGTGTTGAAACAAGCCAGTACCAAAGAATGATTAATGGAAATCAAAATCAATACCCCATGGAGGTCTGGATTCAGAATCAAACTCAAAATAAAAGTGGAAAAGTCAGCTCACAGGCGGATCCAACTTCTGTGGAAATTCCTCAAGACAATTCAAGATGAGGCTCAGTAGAGTGTGTGGCCTCCATGTGCCTATATGCACTCCCTACAATGTCTGGGCATGCTCCTGATGAGACAACAAATGTCCTCCTGAGGGATCTCCTCCCAGACCTGGATCAGTGCATAAGTCAACTCCTGGACAGTCTGTGGTGCGACGTGGCGTCGGTGGATGAAACAAGACATGATGTCCCAGAGGTGCTTGATTGGATTCAGGTCTGAGGATCGGGCAGGTCAGTCCATAGCATCAATGCCTTTATCATGCAGGAACTGCTGACACACTCCAGCCACATGAGGCCTAGCATTGTCATGCATCAGAAGGAGGTGCCCACTGCACCAGCATATGGTCTTACAACGGGTCTGAGGATCTCATCCTGGTATCTAACGGCAGTCAGGGCACCTCTGGCTAGCATATAGAGGTCTGTGTGGCCCTCCAAGGAAGAGCCTCCCCAGACCATCACTGAACCACTGCCAAACCAGTCATGCTGGAGGATGTTGCAGTCAGCAGAACATTCTCCACAGCGTCTCCAGACTGTGTCATGTTTGTGGATGTAGGGCCCTCATACCACTCTCATGGAGTCTGCCCCCTCCACATCTCCTGGAATCTCCTCCATGCTCTTGACACTGTGCTGGGAGACACAGCAAACCTTCTTGGCACACCGCACATTGATGTGCCATCCTGGATGAGCTGCACTAGCTGAGCAGCTTCTGTGAGTTGCAGACACAACACCTCATGCTACCTCTAGTGGTGAGGGCACTGGCAAGATGCAAAAGTGACCAAAAATCAGTCAGAAAGGATGAGGACAGGGAAATGGCCTGTGGTCACCACCTGCAGAACCATTACTTTATAGGGGTTGTCTTGCTAATTGCCTCTAATTTCCACCTGTTGTCTGT
>OMLM01007551.1:0-27993 GCA_900302695.1 Helostoma temminkii
GTTTGGTTATTTCCATTCACGTCACATTCATGCAGAAATAGAGACATTTATAATGGGTTCATGAACTTCCAAGCTCCACTGTGTATGTGCATGAGGCGTACATATTGTCAGCTCTCTCTCTCTCGCTCATTCAGAACCAGGTGATAGCTTTTGAGTGGGGGGAGATGCAACGCTGGGATACTGATGAAGAGGGAATGGCTTTCTGCTTCGAGTATGCCAGAGGAGAGAAGAAACCTCGTTGGGTCAAGATCTTCACTCCATATGTGAGTTTACGCACACCTGCACCACTTATTGTTTGTGCACTTATGTATTCACTCTGTTGGACTTTGTAGTTTTAGAGTGATAGATGTTAATATTCAACACACTCGTAGGAAGAAGAAGTAAAAGGAACTGAAAAAGAAAACATACAACAACATAACTTGTCTGTATAACTTAATAAATAAGTGACGATTGAATAACAACTGTTACTGCTTTTTTCCCTCTCAGTTTAACTACATGCATGAGTGCTTTGAGCGGGTCTTTTGTGAGCTGAAGTGGAGGAAACAGGTAAGAACCACTCCTTTCCTCTTCTTTTCTGGGAAGCACCTGACTCCATGCCAAGTTTTTTTTTTTTCATTAAATAAGTCACTCACATGCTTTTCTGTCTTCTTTGCTGTCAGGTTGAGGAAGAAGCATCTGACAAAGACAACAAAAACTGCAGTAATAATGGTAAGCAGTGACTCTAATTAGTTTTATTAGCCTAAACACAAACAGATTGTTGATACAGTTTGATACAAAGGTGATATTTATAGGTCGTATTAAAAACAGCACACAATAGAAAGTTAGATTTTATCTAGGAGAAACTATAAATAAATGTGTATTCAGGTGTGCGGCTGTGTTGTGCTTTGAATGACAGAACCCATCAGCCACTATGAATTATGTATTTATGTCCCTGTCTGCCAAAAGATAAAAGGGCAAGGGCAGGAAAAAAATGATGTGCAAAAGTATAGTACAAAAAAACTCCCTATGAGTAACTTTAGTTTAGTGAAATTAAATCACATGTAGTCCTAGAAAAGGTGCATTTATAAAGCTTGTATTATTTATGATCTCTTTTGGGCAGCTTGTATTACATTAATAGGAACTGAACAAAGGCAAGGGGAAAATGCTAAGGTTTGTATTTCATAGACAGTTCACTAGATCTTCCGAATCTACTTAGAAGAGAGTAAAGTCTGCTTCAGTGCTGTTTGATAGTTGTGGGAAGACACACGTGAATTGTTATCAGATCCATCTCGAAAATACGAGAGAAGTTGAAACTAATTACCCCATGTGAGACAGCACAAGACCAGCAATACAAGTTTGTCTACAAGCAACTGCAAGGTGAGAGGGACCATTGAACAGCTGAAATTAGTTGTTAAGTTATTGGAGAAAACTAGAAACCCCCAGACATAAAGACGGCTTCAGCAGGAAACTGTCTCAGTGACACTGTTGCTCAGACGCACAGACATGTGTTGTGTTAGGATTTTCATAAGTTACCTGAGATGCAGGAAAAGCCCATCATTCAGACTTGTCCCCTGAACTGTTTCTCTGTGTTCCAGAGTATCTGCCTCCTCTGGAGACACAGCAGAAGGGATGGCGCCACCTAGGGGGGGAGATTGCAACTTCCTAAAACCATTATCACTCGAACTAGAACTGGTTCACATGCATCATCACAGCCACCCCAGAGAGCGCCCATCAACAAACACAGAACTGAGAGACAGACTGAGGCGGTCCGTGCCCCATAAAACAAACTGGAAGTGACAGATTTGTGAAATTGGAATAGTTACACTTAACCGAAACCAGGGATAGACACAGCAAGAAGAGCAATGAAGGAAAATAAACGAGCGTCAACTTTCACGTAATTTACTAGATCTCCCATAACATGTCTGTTGTTTTCCTCCATGTATCCGCCCTGTGACGTGGGCAGGACACAAGGAAATTCTCACCACCCGGCAAGAGGTAACACATGTATACAGTGTGTAAGGTCAGGGTTACCGAAACTCTGCAACACTTCACGCGGAAACGGAGCACCTCGACGAAATGCCACGCAACAAAGGAGGTGACATTCAGGATGAGATCGAGATGACTGGTTTGGCCTAAAACTGATGGAGATGGAAAAGAAAAAGGGAGGGATACAGAAAATGGGGTTTTCACTTTTGTCACAGTAAATGATAAAGGAAGAGTCACACTGATCATTACACCGATGGTGGACATTAACACGGAAACAATGTTTTCTATCTATGAAGTCAGAATTATTCTGTCTTTGTCAGAAAACATGAGTGACACAAATGTAACTAACTGATGTGAGGAGACATGTTCATTATTGTGTGTATGTCTAACAATCTTAACTTCTGATAAAATATAAATTAATATAAGACCTATAATAATTGGTTTCTTGGTCTAACACATTGAAACACTAACTGAATTGCATTCGAGCTGCTCTAATGAATCTCCATTGTCTTCTGGTATAATCCACGTTATTTCAGAGCATCTGTTGGCTGTCGGCCATTAATGTCACTTGGGTATTTATTCCCCTTGGAAGTGTTTTACTGTCGTGATTTTGCAGAGCTTGGAAGTTGAAAGGAAGGTGCTTTCTCATTCTCTGCTCCGTGCAGAGATGACGTCTTCAACAATGCATTGATGTCTTACAGTTTGTTCGGTTTTACGCAGAGAACGTGATCGGTGAATTGTGAATGTAAGGATACGACTGTTGAGCTGCGGTTTTCTGAACAGGCAGCAGAGAGCAGCAGAGTCTAAGACAGATTAAGTTGTAGCTGTCGAGCTGAAATAGAAATCTACTCAGAGCTTCTTAAAGAGTGATCCCTTGGGCTCTGTAACTCACCCAAAAGTAGCACTCTACTCCAGTCTGTCCATTAACCACACCAGATGGTGTGTGTGTGTACGTGTGTGCGCGTGTGTTGAACAGAGCGTAGATGGTGCATGAAGCTGTGTGACTGCATCCATGATCATCAGCATACATAGCAATGCTGGCAGCTGCCTCTTACTGCACCCACATGGATACAGTATTAGTTGTGTGTGTGTGTGTGTGTATGCACATGACGTGATTATATGACAGTTTTACAATTTACGTAGATGTTCTTGTTCTTAAGCCGAATTTCAGTTTGTCATAAAATCATAACAGGTGTATTTGTGTTTATTTTTTCTTCTCTGTACATTTCCAGCTCAAAAAAATTCTCATTAAGTGAGTAAAAAGCAGGTTTAAATGTTAACTTTGAAAAAAATTGCACTCAAATGGAGGCAATGTGTAGAAATGTAGTAATTTCAACTGAATGCAATAGAGCTTTCTTTATCCCTCTAAGGGCTCGTACTTTATCTCAGACGATTCATAACTGACTCATTCTTGTCCTTCGCTCACTTTCTGGCAGCAACCTGAAGCAGAAAGCGATGTTTATTTTTTAATCGCCCTCACTTGTAGAGCACACGTTCAAGTTTAACGATTTTTCTGTGTGTGTGTGTGTGTATTGCTTGCCAAGGGTTAGTCATGATTTGCTTTAGTCAGTTGCATTGGAGCATGCTTGTGTGCGCGTCCTCTGTGTTTATCATTGACATTGCTGATAAGCTTTTAGGCTCTGATTGGATGTTTCTGATGAGCTGTCAGTGTGAGATCCAGAAAATGAAGATGGGGGTTTTGTATGTGTGCGACAGCGGAGACGGCGGGCAGATGGAGACAAATGAGAGGCATCTCCTATTGTCTATCAAACATGCACAGTCACATTTTTTCTCAGCATAACGCGCGCACACATCCTCGTCTCTGCGCTGCTTTGTAGTTTGACAAAAACGTTTAGTGCAACATCATAAGATAGTTTGTTGTTTCATTTGTTGCCTCTGAGGACAGGCCTCGCTTAGTCAGTCTGTAACAGTCTATAGCAATACGTACCACACTGTAGTAGCATGTTGTGTGTTTTACAGACACCTCAGAGATGGCTGGATTGAGAAAGAAACCGCAACGTGAAGATTACTGGATGGTCATTTTGACAGCCAGAGTAATAGCCAATTTAGAGATTGATGGCATAAGAATTGGAGCTGTTCAACCATGATGTTTTCGTTAGATGTCGAGGCAGAGGCAGGCAGAGGTTATGTGATTGTGTGTGTTGGCTTGTCTGTCCTCCGCTCTTACTCTCTCCAGGTTGGTCTCCAATCATCATAGGTGGATGTGGTTGCCGTGGCAGCACCATGTTGGCTCAACACGCTCAGTGCAGCCTCTGTTCCTTGTATTCCTGTCAGCCAACTGACTCACTCCTCCCAATAATGTATTCAAAGCAGTGTTTTTTACTGTTTGATGTTTGTTCTACGTCTCTGTGGCTTGTGCTGCCGTGAATAGGCTTTTAGGAAAGCAGCTTTTTTTGTTTTGTTTTGTTTGTGTGTGTATGTGTGTGTGTTTTGGTTTGTTCTGTCTACGCCAGGTGCCATCGTACACTCAGTATCCGTCTCAGGCAGGTGTTCGTACTGTCAGTTGTTGTCCGTTTCAGCCATCAGTGACATTAATGTCATAGAAACAGTGTTTAGGTGAAAGCAGAGCGGTGACAGGAATGTTAAGAAGCACGTTTTTGTGTGTTTGGCCTGTGTTTTTTCTTTTTTTTTGTCAGTGTATGCTCTGCTGTGGGCCTGTGTTTGAGATGCTGGACAGCTTGGGTTTGTAGGTAAATCACTTATTTACGAAAAGAGGATTGAATTTCACGCAGAACCTTAGAGGAAAAAAATATGCTGGATTGTGCAACAAGCATAGTGGCAGTAGAATAAAAAAAATGTTCTTCATGTGTGGCCTGCATGTGAGCTTCAGAAAGTTTAGGTTCATCACAAATGCCATTGAAATGATCATTCAATTGATACAGTTACTATAGTAACACATAAGTTTTCTAATACTGTACCAGATTGACACTGGTTGCCATAGCATTCAGTGGCTAATATCATTTCAAATCTTTTCTGTATGAATTCACAAGGCTCAGACTCCAGTGTTTGAAGTGACTCTGATGGGGCCTCTCAGTCAGCCTCTTTCCTTTGACACTGTTCAGTCAGAGCTGCTACATGAGTCGTATCATCATCAGCAGTTTTCTGTAGACTCGATGCTCGTCGACCTCTGGAATGCACATCTGGCTCAGAGGACACTAGCTGCTGGCTTTTCCATTTCAGCTGACTTGTCATACCCATGAACATGAATGGTGGTGTAACTGCTGTTTAAAAAGCATTGGCCTTTGTGTAATTATTTTCTGTTCATTACTTTTAAACACAGGGCTTATCCATAGCAAGTAGGCAGCAACATTAATTGAAAACCTTCTTTGTCTGTCTTCAGCATAATCTGTAAATAGGTGTTTTAAAAAGAAAAGAATATCCTTTGGACAAAATGCACTCTTTTTTTCTCCAAATCAAATGTTTTATTTATTTAAGGAGAAATTATAAAACTTAAAAAATGACAGTGTGCAAAGCAAGAGCCACTATTGATCGTTAATTTTGTGGGAAGCCGCTGTATGGAGGATGAACTAACCACACAATGAAACAAGCTATTTAAAGACAACTGGTGTCAAATTTACTCAGTGTCTAGAGACATCAAATAACACTTGATGCAGAACTAGGCTGCAAAATGGAGTTTTATATTTTAAAAAGAAAAAAACAGGTTTACTAACCAATATAAGAAAAAGGAACAAAGCTTTGAAAATGTTGTGTAGAGTAATAAATTGTAACAATATTTTAAATAAAGTTATATATTGGGAAAAAAGTTGTTTGTCTGCATTTATTTACTGTCTTGAGATAAATAAAACATTAAGTCGTTGTCTTTACAAGGCTTTTTACCTGTTGTTAAATGATGAAGCACTGATGTTGCATTTATCAATGTATGGATTTTCTTCCTGTCTAGTGGCCAATGTCAGGACATTAAATGATAAAGCAACAGCGATGCTCATGTGGAACCAATTACTTTATTTAAGAAGAAAGACAAGTGAACCTAATAATCTTTTAATGTCTTTAAATTTGAATTGGTCACGATGTTACAGCCGCTGCTTTAATGAGTGTTTCCCTTGTGAGCTGCCAGGCACAGTGATGACAGATCCTCACTTTATTAGGTCTCAAAGTTTACTTTTAAGTGTCTCAGAGTTTGGAGAAATAAGTCCTGTAATTTGTGCATGTGTGGGAGGCATTTATGCAAATGTGGATCATATTGAGCTGGTGGTGCATGTTGAATTTTGGGTGAAATTGTTTGTACAGAATGACAGAGTTAAGGGACTGAAGCTGATATGACTGTTATTTTCCTCAACGCTTCTAAACCTCACTGCACAGCCTGCAGTAGTAAAAACGAAGGAGGGGTGATCATGACAAGCAACTGCTGTGACAGTTTGCTGGCAGGAAACGTCAGTATCCATATTCGTGTTTCAGTAGTTTAAGGAAGTCAAAGATAAATGTACAATGTCAGTAAGTTGTTGCACCTAAGAAAACAATACACCAAGGAGATGCTGAGCTTGAAGCTCAGTAACTATTCATGAATGGTCCTACTTTGCTGCATGTTTGCCTGGTGTTAGTCAGTTGTCCAGCCTCTTTTTTTAAATTTCACATTTTCTGCCTGCAGGCAGCCACAGGTGTGCTGAAGAGGGATATACAGTGTGCAACAGGAGTGTGGTCACTAATAAAAGGTCTACAGGCACATTATTCTGGCAGAGGATTGGGCAAAGTGACATTTTGATGGTCACATTCTGCACAAATCCTTTTCTTCCTTGTGCAACGGAGTGTTGCATTCTGTGAGGAGCTGAGGAGAGGCTTTCTTCAAAACAAAAATACAGGGCCTCTTAATGCACCTCGTGGAACCAAGCCCATAAATGTGTGCACTGGCACTGCTCAGGCGAAAATACTCATCGCATTAGAGTTGTCTCACATATGCGCTATATGCTGACTGCATCCCGCCACCATGACTTCACCACCTGTCTGTTTTCATGTTTATGTCCAACTAGGAGAGAAGACAGAATTTAAACTCTCTGTTGTTAATGTGTTAATACATCATCTTTGTTATTAGCAATGATTCTGGAACTGACACAGGCGCTTTATGTATTTTATACTTAGAAGTTGTGCTAGTGGTTAAAATTAACTACAGCATTGCTACTTCTAATGCTTAAGCCTTAAGCCTCAATTTGTGCTGTAAGACTGTGGCATTTGTTGAAACTTTATAGTTATAGAATGAGGCAAAACACAAGCAAGGATATCGCTGCATGACTTGTATTATTTTACTAGAGATAACAAACCCTGCTGCACTTTTTTGCGGGGGCCTGTAGAAATACTGTAAAAAAAAAAGAGATCAGTTTGTACTCTATTCTAATGAAATCATCAAAAATTAGTAGAACGTTTTCTACTGTATTGTACCACATCAGATTTCATTCTTGTTTCCATCGTCTGATCAAAGTCTGAAAAGGTGAATACTGTAAATACTACTGTACTAATACTGAAAAATACACATACAAAAGATAAAACATATCTGTGGGAATATTAAAGAAAACAAATACTCAAAACTTTTAGTCCATTTTATCAATGTTTGCAAACAGCAAAACAGAGGTGGCATCTTTTATAAATGGACAAAGACTCTTCTGTATCTAAGGCACCGGATAGATTTTACCCAAATGTTTTTCTACACAGCAAACAGGTAGCTGGTGCAAACACAAGCCAAGTAGATGCAGTAAATCATGCTGTGCTGTCCAACACTATCAAAGCTGTCACTGTATTTTTATTTTCATCTACAGTCTTGTGTATCTAGTAGATTATTACAGGGATTTTTATTTTTGGTTTGTAAACATATGAAAGTAGTCATCTTTGCTGTAGTGGTGCTACTGCAACTTCACTGACGTCAATAAACTGAATCACTGAAAAAGTAAGTAAAATAAGCCAACAGATAGTAGCCCAAATAATAAAAATGTTCATTCGTTGTAATCTGCCTATAAGATACTGTAGATACAATAGATCTGCAACAGCACACACAAATTATTTAATTGAAACAAAATTAAAAAACATATTGGCAGTGACCTGTTCAGGGTGTACCCTGCCTCTCACCCATATGAAAGCAGGGATAGGCTCCAGCACACCCGCGGCCCCTACGGGGACTAAGGATATTGGTAGTTTGTTTTACAATAAGTATATTTGGGATTGACAGGCTTATTACTGACTAACTGACTAAACAGTTATTTCACCCATATTGGCAATAAATATAAACTTTTTCTCCTTGGTTGTCTCTGACATTCAGATTTAATCCAACTGCAACTCTTCTTTTCACTCATTTTAAATACATAGTGCACATCCACAGATCATGTGGTTCTTTCGGACAAATAGACCGTATGAAAACTGTCAACCATCTTGGATGTGAAAACCATCTCATCCACACTAAGTCCCCAACCTAATTTGTCAAGGGCTCCCCCTCCTCACAGATCCTAATGAAACCCCTGCACCACCGCAGCCCTTAACAAGATAAATGGTTCAGATGATAAATGGATGGATGTAACTAGCTTAAACAGCATTTCAGTGACTTTAATTCATTGTGTGTGTTAAAACCTTGTTCACCTTTAAATACGTGCCTGAAAGAAGCATTAACAACTAATTGATCATAAATACAGTGTAGACCATTGTTAATATTAATAAGAGCTATTGTAGCTGGAAACTAAACTAGAAATTGTTTTTTAAAGGAGTTTTCACATAAACATACAGCAAACATTAATAGTGTCTTTCAATAAGCATGTTATGTTTGCTGATGCAAATGAATGTATTAAATTTAAAGGTATAACTGTTTATTAGAAAACCTTTTTCAATGATGGTAACAGACGTGTGTCTTTCCATGAAAAATGTGATAATTCCTATTTTTTGAACGGTGTGTACACCTGTGCTGCATGTTACATATCAAACCATCTAGCAGGGAATACAAAGTAAATATTAGATTGTACCTATAAAAATATATAATATACTGCTTAATAATAATATGGGAAAATAATATAATAGCATTTTTAAAGAGTAGAAGCAGTAATACACTTCTTTCATATTGTACCACTTGGTGTTCAGCAAGACCTTAAATCCAGCCCTGGTCTCTGTGTTGAGGGGAATTCTGTCTTTCCCTGTGAACTCGGCTGTTTCCTTGGTTTTGATTCATAAATAGTGGCAGTCACAAATGTCAGTCTCACCTGGAAACATGCTTGTTTGTTTATTGACATTTCTTTTCTGCATCTCATTCTCTTCCTCTAAAGTTTTCACAAGAAGCCAGAGGGAAAGGTGTTTACACCGCTCTGATTGTTTACAATCTGTAGCATTTAGAAAATTTTTTATAAACAATAAACACTGTTTGTATATTTCTCAGCTATTCTAAAATATTCACTTTTAACCAAAGTAGCCTGCATTTAATCTAAAATATCTTTGAGAGGTGAATAAATAAACCAGACTTTAGATGGGGGAGAAATTGAGCCTTGTCCTACAACAACTCTCTTCCAAGTGATTTTATCTGTCAGGTTGGAATATCGTCCTCAGACAGACAGAGTGGTTGTTTAAACACTGGTCACACCTGAGGCAAACTGTGTGAAGTCCATCTAATCTCCACTTGTGTTGTGGCTTCAGTGAAAACAGAGCTGGAGTCTCTCCAATGTGCCATTCCCAGTTTTAAACGGAGGCAGCTGTGCTGGTCTTGTTCTGTTGGAATTATTCTTTGTCTGTTTTTGTTATTTATTTATTTATTTTTTGTTTTTTGTTTTTTTGTGTGTGTGAGTGTGTGTTTATCCACCAAGCCAGGCAAATTGCTTTTTCGTGTCTGTTCCTTGTCTGCTTCTCAGAATAGAAGGATGGATCTTAAATCTCACATCACGTTATGTAACAAAAATGGTGTAATTATGTAATATATAATTAAAAGGCACATCGGTGGTTATACTCCTCATGTATAGAAGTTCTGGATTTTCCCCGTTTGTTTTTTCTCATTTTTGTAAATCCACTTGCACCGAATTGCAACATTCTCCAGAGAGGGACAACTAAAGAGACTTTTAAATAAAGTGCTGCGAGTCGCACAATCAGCTGTGACATATGAGAACATTCAAATGCAATTTCATGGTTAATAGTACTTAGAAACACTTCATAAACAGCATACACTGCCTCCGTCTTGATGATAAACACCTGCAGGCTGCGTCATCAGACATTTTCTTTTTTATCTTGTTTTAGTTACAGGCTTTTGATGGCAAAAGGCAGGCTGCATTGTGATTCCAGCCTCACTGCTTTACATCAGGCACATCGTGCTCATGACATTAAAGCACATACTGCAGAACAGCTCAGCTGACGTGACGTTTTTAAACTCCACCAGTTGACCTTGGCACCATTTAATAAAAAAAAATAACAAGCAGATGAGTCTCAGTTCATTATTCTCAGTGAATAAAATACTTGATTGATCCCCTCAGGTTTGAAAAAGAGTAAAATTGTTAATTCATTATAACTGATGTCTTTGCCAATGCTTGTAGTTTTCTTTAGGGCACAAAGTAAAAACCCGTCTTCATGACTGAAGCTTACCTAGAGGATGGTTGTATGTTTATTGCATTATCTTCTATTGCTTAAGAAAGATATTAGAACTTAATCAAATTACAGTACTGAATAGAGCAGGCACCCTTGACTCATTGGTAAAGAGGCCTGTGTTCTTCAGGAAGAACAACGTGTGTCCACTTAACCTTTTGACCGTGGCAGCCCAGGCTGGCTAAGTGGCGCTCTGTGAAGTGAGTGAATGTGGCTTGGCAGGATTAATCAAGCCCAACGACACATCTGTAGGATGGCTCGCTGAGAGAAGCGAGCATCAATCACAGTCTGAAGCATCTCTTGTGCTCTCTCTCTCTCTCTCTGTTTCTCGTCAGCTGTATCGACCAGTGCTTTGGGCCCTTGGTAATTAAAAGACATTGATCTGCCTCAGCCGCAAGATGTCGGGATGTGTTCACGCAGCACAACACACTGGGACCATTAGAGAGAACAGGTGTGCATGCACATTGCTGGGTGATTCTGCATATGTTCAAACATCATACATGTTTTAGTGTGTGTATGTGAATGTATCAGTTTTTTTTTTACTTGTGGGCTTCTTTCTGGTTCATTTGTATGCTTTGCAGATTGCTTGCAGATTTTAGCCTACATATTACTGCCCCATTTACACAGTCATGGAACTGTGTGTTAGACCTAATGTGCCTCCAGTGGATCCAGTTGAACTGCTCACTGGGTAAAACATCTGAGAGAAAGCTTTCGGGTGGCTCTCTCTTATTAAATGAGAATTGGAGGAGAGAGAGAAAAAAAACAACAACAGCTGATTGATTCCGTGAATACACAGAGTCTGAGGCTCATCTTCCCCATGGACACACACGCACACACACACACTCTCTTATTTTATTCCATCTGAGCGAGCACAGTAAATCTAAGTGCCGCTAGATTGCTAGCACTGCACATTTTTCGACCTCGGAGTGAAAGAGAGTTAGCCCGTCAAACGGAGCTGAATAAGGAGCAGCTCACTACGATAAATACGCCTCTGACACTGTCTAGGTGCCACAGTGAAGGCCAACACAGTCCCAAATTCTCATGGACAAATTCTTGCATGAAATTATGTCTCTAAATTCTCCTTATTTCTATAGTACATGTTTTCTCTTATAATGTGATGTATTGCAGTGGCCTTTCATTTAATGTCTGTGACTGAGTTATGCTTGTCAGAGCGCCCATCTCTCCTGCCTCTGTCCCTCATAAATCCGATGAATTACCCAGAATGCCCCCTCTTCTTTCTCCCATTCTTCACCCCTCCCTTCTCCACTTCCTGAAGGAGTGATCAATTAAATCCCCGTCCAGCTCTCACTGTGCGTCAGCACTTTCCCTCCTGCTCTTACCCCCTCGTTCTGTCATTTTTCTCTTCTTTTTGGCTGTCGGGCCAGCAACTGTCAACACAGGGAGAGAGCGAGCAGACCAAAGGTGATAGAAAACAAGATAAACTTTTATTTTCACCATGTGAAATGCTCTGTACAGAAGTGCGTATTTAGGTGTCACAATGTGCTGGAAGGATAACATCCGTTTGCAAACCGTCGGGCAGGAAGTTTACTTTCCGCCTGCTTCTTGACTTCAGAGGAAGAGAGAGGAAGCAGAAGATGAAAAGATGAGTAGAGGTTATTACAACTGTCTCTACAGTCAGTGTAGCAGTTCACAGTGTAGAAATGCATTGGCATAGACAATGTATGTAGTAAATGTTCTTGTTCTGTTTGTATAACATTTATGGGTATCCTGATAAGCCTGGCCATAATTCACTTTGTCATGAAATCCCATAAAAAACACAAAAACTAACAACAAGAAAAAAAAACACTGTTGGAATAGTCAAACAATTATGAGCCATTGCTCCTACTAGAGTCAAGCAACCTGACTTCTTTATGTCTCTGCTTACAGTTTGAGTGTATGGTTAGGTTTTGTCCTTAACTTTCTTTATTTAATAGCCTGAGTTTATACATTTGTGTTCATTAGTTATGTTCTTTTTAGACACAAGTGTGTGGACTGGCTCTTGTCTATGCTTAAGACGATAAACAACTACACTAACAGTCAGAAGTTTGGACATACATAGAAAAGACCCTGTTTTTGAAAGAAAAGCTGATTTTATAACATCTAATCGATCAGAAATACAGTGTAGACGTTGTTCATAATATAAATGACTATTGTAGCTGGAAACAGCTGTTTTTTAAAGGAATATTTACATAAACATTCAGAGGCCTATAATCAACACGTAGCACTTTATGTTTGCTAATGCAATCATAACATACTATCTTAGACATGTATCTTTTGATGAAAAGCATGGTAATTCCTATGTGTCCAAACTTTTAACTGGTAGCGTACTAGTATTTATAGTACTACTGCTTTTATCTCAAATTTGCGTCTGTCATATACAGTTTGTCATGTACATCTATATTTATTATAAGTAGCTGTCCTGATATTACAACAGGAGAATGTGACAGTATCTTGGAATCAGTGAACTGCTGGAGGGCTCAGCAATTACCTGTGCTGAAGTTTACATATCCCAAAGGTTCTGTTCATTAACAACTGGACATTTCACCTTCCATCTAGAAGGCTTCATCATTTCTGATTTTATCAGTGAACTGATCAATTCCTGTTGCCACTGAAAAGAACCTTTGGGATCACGCTTCACAGACATAAAGTGTTCAGATTTGTTAAAGACGACCTGCAGCTGAATTTCTGTTGCTTCTGTCTGTTGTGATCGACTCATTCGTCACGTCACGTATGATTCCCAATTTTGCATCATCAGTTACAGCTGTAGTGTCACGCAATGGTAATTTTCACACATGGAAAAGGAGACATGATGTCTAGTGGGACTGCTCATAGTAAAGTCGCGTGGTAAATTCATACATTTCACATTCAGAGCTGATCATCTCCACTATATAGTACAAAGGGAAATGATTTTGAGCACAGTGAATAGTAAGTAAGTACATAGAAAATTTTACATAGTCTAATGTATCTGTTATTTCAAAATTGTTTATGCATAATACAAGTTGTACTTTGGTCAGGCTGTCAGCCATTGTTTGAGATTCTTGACATTTAATAGGAGCAGCTACTCGAACCATTAACATTCAGGATACATTCAAAGTGTTGGCAGAGACACAAGAAAATCATTTGTGGTTGTCTGTCACTGAAGGTTCAGTTCTCCCAAAGCCAAACTAATTTAAGACATAGCTATTGATGATCTCTGGCTGCAGAATGTAGTTTAGATTTAAACCCATTAAATCACCATTTTATTAACTGGAGTAAATTCTGTGAAAATCCAGGTTTAGTAAAATCTCATCTTTCATTTTTGATATATGTGAAATCACACATGAAGCTGTAAACCCCTGCAGGTATCTGGTTGATGGGCTTTTACTTTTTCATATTTATTTTAGAGTAATCTTGTCCTTATTTCTACCTCTCATGTTCTTTTGAAAACACAACTTCCCATTTAAGTTATTAAGCCTTTAATATGAAATCCAATTACACTGCAGTCTGTCACATACAGTTTGGTAACAGCTTCATGAGTTATTATTGGTTCAGGCCTCTGCTGTGCTGCAGCTACTGGCCACTGCGTTGCTGATGACCGGTTAATTCAGTTTCTCAGTCTTGATAAGCATTGCACAGTGCACCCACTGCTAAGAAGCTTTTGATCTCTGCAGACTGTTGCAGATTGCAAATAGTCTCAGAGAGATAAGGCCCTGGAAATTTAAAATGGGGACTTCATCTTTTAAAAGCTTATTAGTCTTAAAGATTATCTGAGGTCTTTCAATTTGACGGTCATTAGATGGATGTGATTGAATAATAGATGAGATCCTCTTCTGTTCCTCTCTGCGGCAGCGCTCTTGATATTCGGTCCACTTTTGTATATCCGAGCATCAGGCTGCTTATTCTGCCCAACTCGTCACGAGGGATGAAGTCTCATTCCTTCATGACCGCTCTTTGTTGTCTGTCCTTGTAAAAGTCTTTTTGTGTCTCTCCGCCCTCTCCTCCTCACATCACTTTTAATGATGCGGTCTTTTCCCAACATGTGGGAGTGAACGGCTGTCTTTCATCCTTGAGACAAAAACACAACCGAATGTCTGACGTATTTATCTGTGCCTATCTGCCAATATCTTTTCCCTTCTTACTCACACACGCTCATTCTTTTATCAAGAGCTTTCTTACCTGAGGTTGCACTGGACTGATATCTTCTCTTTCTTTTTGCCTGTCTGATTCCTCGTTCTCCTGATTTTTAGGGAAAGTTTTTGAATTTACCACAATCCATTTTCACCTTGTCTGAAAAAGCACTGTGCTCAACCTTTAATTTCACTCTGTATTCTCTTCCTCTCTTCCGTTTTCCTTTTATACTTCAGTTACAAACAGAATTTATTGCAAAGAAAACAATTTGTGTTTTTTATATTTCCCACTTCCTCACAATCACAAATCACAGAGCCTACAGTCTGATGGAAATTGTATTTCCTTGGATCCAGGCCCATTCCATTCTTCATCCTATATTAAATTCCCCTCATTCGTTCCTTCATGCTTCTCTTCTCCTTCTTTAATCTTTGCTTTCAAACGAAGTCCTTTGAAATAGCCTCCACAAAGTTGGGAGCAGACATGAGAATAGAGATGGTGCATATGATGTTGAAAACGCTGAACGCCACCAAACAAAGACGGTCGATTACAGCTCCTGCAAATTTCCACTGGTCGGCCATGCTCTCGGTCTCGTCCTGCTCGCGGAAACGATCTGCCATGTACCGTACCTCCTCTAGGATAGCCTGTAGCTGGGGGTCTCCTATCCCTGCAGCAGAGCACCCACCAAGCCCTCCTGGTCCACTTCCAAAACCACCACCACTGGAGACAGTGCTGGGACAGCCCACAGTATCCATATTAGGAGTAGGAGGTGGTGGGGAGCTGCAGAACTGAGATGGCAGGTGCGGTGGGGGGCTTCCTGCTACTCGTGGAGGCCCCACTGAAATGTTATTCCTCTGAATAGACTCTGAGAGTACTGAAGGATCCTCTATGCTCTGGAAGCCCATGTAAAGAAGGTTTCCATTATTGTTAGTGCTGGACTGGGCATGGAGGTGCAAAGACCCTGTCTGGAGGGGAGCCAGGTTCTGTGGATGCAGTGGATGGAGGGTGGGATCTGGAGGGTTGGGAATGCTCCCACTCTGGGAGCCTGAGGAGCAGCGACGGAGGTGGGGGGCACATGGAGGCCGCTCCGGGTCGTCATTCTCCCCTGGTCGCTTCATACGCAAGAACCACGCTACCCACTGCAGCAAGACAAGCTGCACCTGTAAGAGATAAGGAGGGGTTAGATGGAGCAGCAGAGCAAGAGAGCATGAAAGAAAATGTAAAAAAGATGTAAAGACTGAAAACCACATTTTGACCTCCATGTAACACCATCCAGGATGGAGTAATAGCCTCATTTGTTGCATATCGACGATGGTGCTATCTCCGGCCTTGCATTTTGTTGCAAAATGTAGTTCCTCTTAGATAAGAAGAGGTATAAGATCCACACCAGGGATATACTGACTTAAAGCGCCTGAAGCAAAAAGGATTTTTGCTTTAACTGGATTCCCAGCAGAACTGACACTTACAAAGGCAGCCCCAGATTCAAACAGTGAAAATGTTTAGATTGACTGTCAGATTACTGCTTTATGACTATAATGAGCCTACAATAATGTTTCAGAGAACTGCAGCATTAAGATAAAGAGAAGATGCTTGTAGGTTTGTACAAATTCATTGTTATTCTCCTCAGTTTTCATTGTTTCCTCTCCTTTTTTTTCATATATTCACAGTATCCTGCGTTTTTTTCTTCTCTGTTTGTTCTCTTGTCCCATCTTTGTCTCCTCTCCTCTTTTTTCCTCTCCTTCATTGGGCACCAAATCTATGTCCCCTGAAAAGGGCATACTGGCCCAGCAGTATCCAGATGGGTGTCTGCCATCTAATGACAAGCTAATGTCCAGATCACTGCTTAATAAGTCTCCAGCGAGTGTGTTTACCAGCCAGGTAACAGTCCCCGTTGTTGGTGCTGTTTATGTTTGTTTTTGTCTCTGCGACAGTTATGAACAGCGCTGGTTCGATGCCTTCATCTGAACCACATCAATTAGTTGTTAATTGGCCACCTTACTGTCTGAACAGGCCATTCATCAACAGAATGACCTTATTATGTGTCAATACACACGCCATCTGTGCTCTCATGCAACCAAGCTAATTGTACATATATTGATAAATGTAGACCTGTCCATTTATCACTGTGGTCCAAACATAAATCACTAAATAAATGACACCTTAATTCCAACATATGTTGACTAGCATCACAGAAGTATTAGGAAAATTATTCCTCTCTGATTCCCTAAACCAATTCCAAAGAACCTTCATATTTCATACCCTTATTTCCATATTTCACATTTGTGATATATTCTCAATTGAGCAAAACTTTTGTAAGTTGTTTTAAGTATCAAACTGAAGGAGAGAACGAGGCAAAATGAATCCTCCCACATATCCAGAGTGCTTTGAAACACACTCCAGTTGCAGTCTGTGGCAAAGCATCTGACGAACACACTCAGACTGACACTGTCGGATGAGTCACAGCTGAGGAAGTCAGAGAATAAAAACAGAAAGAGAACTGCCGGAGAAGCACAGGTAGCACTAACAGATGGTGAAATGTTATTGAAAATTGTAGCGCAGAGGAGTGATACTAACGCTGACATAGAGAAGTAATAAAAGTAATATATCATGTCTGAAATAGGGAGACCAGCCATTTGCAAGATTTAACAAGCTGGAAAACATGATGTATGTAACTGATAATGCACATGAAGTGGTGATGAACGGTGATAGCTCACCCATTTTGGCATGTTTCCTCCATTTGGATCATGGTGATGATATTGTAGAACCACCACTGTGGCAATGACTGACATCCCAACGATGATCATTATACTGGCAAAGTACTGACCTGGGTATAAAACAGGGTCATATTTAACTTTTAAGTCATTTATACATGGTGTAATTTCTTACTTCTGATGGGTGCAGTGACCTTAGTGGGTTCTCACCAATAAAGGACTTTCATTGTTAAAGGACAGACTAAATATACAAGTTTAACATTAAAAAAACAAGGTCAACAAGGTCAGTGAGAAGAACTCTATTAAATATGTCACAGAAATATGTTCACAAGCTCCTCAAGAATATCAGGAATTCATAAGGATAGATTTTTCACACTTCTTCACACTTTGTTTAAAAAATCATGAATCGGATTAAGACTGCATAAGAGTAGTTATTCTTAAGTTAGTGATACCACAAGACTCAAAATCAATCTACTCCACTCTGCTCCAACCAGCCCTCCCTCTCACTGCTCCACTATGTCCTGCCCAGACTTTCAGACACTGGTTTTTATGAAATTGCAACAAATAGGAAGCTATAAAACTTGGTGGCAACAACTGCAGTCAAGCATTTGTGATAACTGGCAGTGAGTCACATCCCTGTGGAGGAATTCTGGTCCACTCTTCTTTGCATAATTGTTTTATTTCAGCCACACTAGAGGGTTTTCAAGCATTAACAGCCTGTTTAAGGTAATGCCACAGCATCCCAATTGGATTTAAATCTGGACTTTGATTAAAACCCTTAACGTTGCTTTTTTAGCTATTCAAAGGTGGAGTAGCTGGTGTGTTTCAGATACGTGTTCTGCTGCAAAAGCTAAGTGTGCTTGACTTTAAGGTCACAAACTGATGGCCGGACATGATCCTTCAGGATTTTCTGGTAGAGTGCAGAATTCGTGGTTAAATTAATTATGGCAAGTCGTCCAGGTCCTGAAGTTATAGTACCACCACCATGTTTGACTGTTAATATGATGTTCCTTTTATGAAATGCTGTGTTAGTTTTACGCCAGATGTAACAGTACGCACACCTTATAAAAGACAACCTTTGTCTCTCAGTCCACAGAATATTATCATTAAAGTCTTGGGGAAAATCAAGATGATTTTTGGGAAATGTGAGACAAGCCTTTGTGTTCTTTATGGACAGCAGTGGCTTTTGCTTTATAAATAAAATCATGATTTTAAAAATGCATTTTGTATTTACTTGGGTTGTTATTGTGTAATAATAATTTGTTGGCTGGTCTGAATCATTTAGGTGTGACAAATATGAAAACAAGCAGACAAATATTTTTTCACAGCGCTGTATCTCTGCACTGCTGCCAGGTTGATCAGTGAGTCTGTGACACAGAACCCTTTGACAGCACCGCTCCACATTAAGACATGTTCTGCAGCGTATTTCCACTAAATACATTTTAGAAAAAAGTCCCAAACTATAGCTTTAATAAAATGTGATGTGGAAAGCAGCACACCTGATGACTCTGCGTTTTTAATTATCAGATTTTGTGTCTTTAGGCAGAGGTGTCTTTGCATCTGTCTCTGGCTACAATCTTAGCTTACTAAACAGAATTTCCTGCAGTGTGACAATCAGTTTAGCCAATTCAGTTTTAGAGTGAGCAGATGGCTAAAATAAATTCTGTTGCTATGTTTTTGGCATAGTGGCTTCACCACAACTGTAACAGTTGGTGTTGTAATTGTGTATTTTTTTTACTTTGATTTTGTGTTTCTACCCACCGAGCGCTAGCAACACGACTCTGTGGAGTCAGTCTATCAGACTGATTAGATGATTGCCATGAGCATTTTTCAGAAACATTCATTATACCCAGCAGATGAATGCAAGTATATTTAATGACCTTCTCAGCTTTCATCTCAATCATGAGGTCAGAAATTAAATGTGTCAGATACTTTGCTTTAAGATCAAACACTACTGATATTCCAATGAATAAAAAATTAAAATCTGACTTAACTTTATGCCACCACAGCTCAACCAGAAGTTTGTTTCTATGTGCACTATTATGTATTACAACTGAAAAACATTACTACTGAAAGTAACATCATGACATACAGTATCTTTAATAAATGAAACATTTTTACTTCATATCAACGATCATAACATTTTGTTATGTCAGTAGGTTTTTAGATTTTCTTAAGTCTAGATAAATGACTTTTTCATTAAAGAGCATGTGAGCCACACAGGAAAACATACATACCTATAAGAGGGACGGAGTCGGATGTGGCTGGCATGATCTCTGCAACCAGCAACATGAAAACAGTGAGAGACAGCAAGACGGTGATACCTAGACACAGATAGATAAATTTTGTTCAGCAATCAATATAGTGGTTCAGTCCACTCCCCTTAGTAACAGTACTTTCTTGTGAGAAACTGCATTAGTGTGTTTGCTATTTTGATAAATGATCACACTTAGGATGAGGCCGAGTTCGATTTATGTAAATGACCAGCTAATGCTCGTGCAGTGAATTACTTTTTGACATTCTGTACCTCTACAGCAAAAAGCACTTTCACGCAGCAGACAGGAATTTTTTTAGTTGTCCAAACTGTGTGTACGTTAACACACACCTCGTTCCCTCTTGCACTGAAACTCGTCTCCATCTTAGTTTTTCCACCTACTGTACACACTACCCGTTTCACTTCTCCAACAGGGAGAATTTAAGGAGTGCTTTGCTGGCATAACAGTTTCCATTGAGAAGCATTCAATTAAGCTCCCAGGCCAGGGGATAAAATATGAATGTTCTTTAAGCATATTAAGAAAATTAAAAATGCTTCCTTTACTGTATGTTGCTTTTTTCTTAGAAATGTCCCCTCGACTTTGTTAAAGCATGTTCCTCTAATCCTGAAGGACCGGCCACTTGGTCCTCGTGTCTCCTCCGTCAAGAGGAATGACACAGTATTTTCCTGGAAGGCAGTGTGGCAGTAAGCTCTCTCCCTCTCATCAATTCGCTAGCCTTAATTACATCAATAGGTTAATTGGCCGTGTGTAAGCCTTGGCATTTTTGTCTGTAGAGGAATGCTGTGTAATGCATCCTGTATTGAGGATAAGGATGTGCTTTGACAATGCTGTCACTGCCTCCCTCTGAGTTCCTTATCTGAATTTTTTGCTGCGTTCAACAACAATCAGAAATTATTATTATTCCCATCGACTAATCTGTTGACTATTTTTCTAATTAATCGATTAATTTTTAATCTTTTTCATTTTCCATTTCTAATGATGTAAAACACAAAGGTTGTGAAATCTTAAAGCTTGAGCTGAAAGCAGAGGATGTTTGGCCTTATCTGCTTAAAAACATTTAATCCATTATTATTTTCTGTCAGCTATTCAATTAGTGGACTTTATTTCAGGGTAAATAATCTAGAGCCTTCGTTTTTCTCATGAGTCAAAGATTATATCGCAGCTGTACTTCCGCTCCTTCTCTCTTCCAGTCTGTTAAAGTAGGTATCGTTGTTTCCCGCCTTTCCTCCTCATCATTCCTCCCTCTCTCTTTTGTGCTGTCTCCTTTTAGAATTCTTCTCCTGTCTGTGTTCCCTTTTCACTACCTTCCCACACCCATCCGTCTTTGTTCCTCCTCCTCACATTTCTCATCTTTCTATTTCAGCCTGTAATCCCTCTGCTCTCTCAGCTCCGTTATACCTTTTCCTTCTTCAGTACTAGCCCTTTATTTTATTTTGCCTTTATTCTAGGAAGGGCTGCTTGTTGTTAATGCTCTGTCTGCTCCGTAATGCTACATACATATACTTTCATACCTAAGAACATTTCCTTTTTCAGGACTGAAACCTGCATCATTTACATTTACTCATAATTTTCACTTCATTGCCTGAACATGTAGATCAGCGACAATGTCTTATATATCGTATTTGGGGAAAAGTATTTTTAAGAGGACATACCACCCTTATGAATGCGGGATAAACAAAAATGTTTGACATGTTTTATTTTCATTGGACTTTTAAGTTCACACTGGTCTGCACCTCGATACTGAAAAGTGAGAAAGCAAGTTTTCTTCTTTTGTCTTTTTGCCTCACTGCTGCTGCACTTTATGCATCTCTTCCATCTCTGACAGCTGTTTTTGATTCACTCACCCAGTGAGATCTTCTCCCCTGAGTCGGCTGGTAGCACAAAGATGAGCAGGGTCATAGAAGAAAGCAGCACACAGGGGATGAGCAAGTTGAGGGCATAGTAGAGCGTTCGCCGTCGTATTGTCACAACAAATGTCACATCTACATAGGGCTCCTTACAACAATCATAGAAGACCTCATTTCTGGTGCCAGGAACCCCTGGAATAACGGGTAAAGAGACATTGAGTTTGTTGCTCTATTGGATTGGAAATTTATGATGAGGATACAATGCAAAGGTTGTTTCCTATTCACCAATTAGGTCCCACTCTCCATTGGGCATGTAGGATGAAATGTCAGCTTCAATCATCTGAAGGTCCAGCAGCCAGCCATCGTACGTCCAAGAGCCAAACTTCAATTTACATTTCTGGATGTCAAAAGGAAACCAGCGAACATCCACGCTGCATGTGCTCATAAAAATTCCTGAGAGAAAACAAAAGATGACAGAAAGAGAGTTAGAGCTCTGCAATCAATTGACTAAATAGCGATTTTGACCCCTGTAATTTCCTGTATAGAAATGACATGAACAGTCTGTACTGAGGGACCACTTGTGTTGTGCAGGCTGCCTGTCCTGAATATCAAGTTGTTGTCAGAAAGAAACAATATTTCTTTTCATATCTAACCAGATCTAAAGATTTGATTATTAACTCAACCACCCATCAGCTCTGGAAAAACTGATACTGTGTAAAATTAGCAAATTTTATAAAGCCATTTTTTTATTGAAAGTAGACCACAGAAAATATGTCAAATGTTTAACCTGAGAAACTAATTTAAAACATTTTTTTTAAATAAAAAAATAAGGTAATTGTGAAATTGATGGCAGCAACACAACTCAAAAAAGTTGGCACAGAGGCAACAAAGGTCTGGAAAAGTGAGTGTTGCTAACAATGAAAAGCTGGAAGAATATTTTGCAGCTAATAAGGTTACAGGTCACTAACGTAGAAAACAAACATCTTATAGAGTCAGAGTCTCACAGAGGTAAAGATAGGTAGAGGTTCACTAATCTGTAAAAATCTGCATCTATAAAGTGTCAGACGATTTCAGAATAATATTCTCAGCATAAAATTCCCAAGACTTAATATGTCATCATATACAGTACATAATATTATCAAAAGAAACAGAAATCTCTGCATGCACAACACCAAAAAACAACATTGGATTCCTGTATTCTGCATTAAAAACCAGCATGATTCTGTGATGGACTTCACTGCATGGGCACAGGTTTCCAAAAATTGCCGTCTGTGAACACAGTTCATCGTGCCATGCAAAAATGCAAATTAAAGCTCTACCATGCAGAGAAGAAGCCATTTATGAATATTATCCAGAAATGCCACTGTCTTCTCTGAAAATGGCAAAGAATCCTGTATCAGACAAAATGTGAAAACATTCTTCTCCCAAAACTCCAGCAACTGGTCCCAGACATTTACAGACAGTTAAGAAGAGGGGATGCTACACTGTTTTAAGACATGATGTTGCCATTAATATGAAAATTACCTTATCTTTAATAAAATGGTACATTTTAAACATTTGATATGTTTCTATGTTCATGAGATTTGCAAATCATTGCATTATGTTTTTATTTAAATTTTAAATAAGGTTAAATTTATTTGCAATCAGGGTTCTTGTCTATAGAAACAGTGAGAAAAATGCAGAATCCTGACCAAGAGTGACATTGCAAACAGATTTTTATTACAAGAGTTCACCGTTTTGACATTGAGTTTGGAGGTTGAAGATGTGAAAAACAACCTCCCAAATAGAAATGGCTATAAAAAAGAACTTGGCAGCAGTATTGTCAGATATTCTCTTCTGCAAACAAAAGCTTTTTCTGCACGGCACTGAAAAATTAGACTATGCACAGTGCCCTAATCAGATTACTGCTTTTATTATGCAAAATAAAATCACTCACTGGCATATGCATAAGCACACGCAAGCACAAAATCATGAAGACACACTTTTCCACCCACAAACAAAGAATCACATTGATCCTCACAGTGGTCGCTGGCAAACACCAACCTTTAAAGTAATTACTGAAATAAATGAATCAAACCGGTTGAAAGATTCAGACACACACACACACAAAATCAAAATGCCAGTGAAGCTCTCAAACACACTTATTATGAGGCTGCCGACATGCAAATCAGCCTTCAGACTAGAATGAAAGCCAAGTCTGGAGAAGAGTAAGGAGGTTAGCAGATTCAGTGCTTGTTTCAAAGCAGATCACAAAAAAGGCATTAAACAAAACAAAAAAAAGCAGCTACAAATTGTCTTTCTCCCTAAAATTCAGTTACAAACAGTAATGTCCTGTCTTTGCTTCACGGAAACAACGTCTTAATAACTACTCCTGAGGCACTACCCTGTAAATTACACTGATTATGTAACAGCGTAGTTTTGTAACGTGCCTCTCGTCCAGGATCCTTAAAGTAACACTGATAAATAACACACCTGGATTTTTGTTTCTGCAGCTTGGAACAATCTCCCTCTTGCAGCATGTGTTGCACTCAAAATAAAACTTAATCATTCCGAAAACATGATTCCCCAGAAGACTTAACAAGGCATAGAGAGAAGACCACCTTGTTGCAAATGTCACATAACTCAGATATGAGCTTAAACCTATTACGCCTTATCTCCTGTTGTATTAAACCCCAACATAACAACAAAATACCTTCACCTCCGCAGGTACGACACATATGCTGCAAATGATGGCATGCAGCTCACACTTGGCATCCTCAGATTTTGAATTATTTACCGTGTGTCAAACTCATGCTCCACACCTGCCACACAGATAGACCTGTTGCATTTTACTTACTAACAACAACAATCCTAAAAACACCTCAGGAACTGTAACTTGTGTGAGGGAATTTTTTAAAAAAGCTGCCTTGTTGCTCATTGTTTTCATTTCTCGCCTCGTTTTCTTCACGCGTTTCCACTTAATCCATCTCTTTCTCATCGTGTTTTCTGGTAAATCTCCCCTCCTCTTCTTGTACCACACCAGAGCACTATCTATTTATTCTTCCCATAACTGGCTCTCATCCAAATTGCAGCATTAAGGAGCTGTTTTTACATTCAGCAGCATCCTATTAATAAACTTGGTTGCTGAATAAAATTCGTAGGCTGGCTTTCTGAGCTCACTTTTACTTCAGAAGACCATTTGAACTGAGCCGACACAACACCAGAGATTCGCTCTCACCCTGTTGTAATCTAGCTTTTAAAAAGACGACTGAGAAAATAGTAAAGACCTGCAGAGGCTCAGGGGACTCGTAGCTTTCACAGGCTTGCATGGGTCTAGCGTTTGGGTTAAGACAGGAAGCGACAGGAAGAAAGCATCTACTATTTATAGGTGTTACTCACAGCACTGGGAATCTGTTACCAAGGATGCTGTTTTATAGTAATACATTATTAATATCAACTGTACAAACACAGGAGACATGCAGATATTATAGAATAAGATGCTACTGTTGCACCACAGCATGAGGAAGTGATATGAAGAGTGAGATGAACAGCGCAGTGGGAACATGAACAAAAGAGATGAGGACAGGCTCACCTGGAGGCAGATACTCTGCGTAGCCACTGGAGTTCACCAGAACATTAGTCTTAAAGGTGGAGTCGAAGTCGTCATCTGCACTGAGGAATGACAGGAGACGAAGTGACACTGCATGTTGCAATAAAACGTGTGTGTGGCGTGTGCGTGCGTGTGAGGCGTTAATGTGTGTTTTACCTGTTGTAGAGCAGGACATCTGGTGTCCAGACCTGGTCTGTGGTGAAGCGGAGATTTTTCACTCCAGGATGTTCGCTCTGGTTCCACTGGAGATAGTGGTCGAACCAACTCTTAAAGGCAAAGTAACAGATAGATGCAATAAAATTCATATGAAACATATCACATGTAATAATAAACATAAATTTACTTTCGTTTCAAGAAACAGTTGTTGGAAAAGCAACTCCAGTGTCATCTCCTTTTGGGAGATTGTGGCCTTAATTTACATATAAGCCCTTATTTACATATATTCATGTACAGTTTGTGTAAAAATTCACTCCAGCAGTAAAAACACCGTCACCCCTCATTTAAAATCTTTCAGGGATTCTTACCAAACGTAGCCACATGTTAGAGGTTAACACCTGGTTCTTCTCATCCTGCAAAGTATTAAAACAACATTAGACGTAATTTTCTTTGTGAGTTTGTCAGTTTGCCTCCTCATTAGACATTAGAGAAACATTTACATTTTACGTTGAACTCACACATGCATGTTTTAAAAATGTTATTTATGTTATTATCGTATTGCTTCAGGCATCATTAGGTAACTTCACACTGATTTTTTTCAGGCAAATTTACACATTAATCATAAAAAAGTTGTTCAAACACAGATAAAAATATCAGAATCTCTCTGTATTTCAGAAATATACTTTGTCACATTATGAATTTGAGCCACCTACCACGTCCATGATCTGTATCAAACTGAGTGTGAAGAAGACTGTGATCGGGTGGGAGTCATTGGCCACTGGTCGCTCCATCCGGTTGTAGTCTTTCAGGAGGTTCTTCAGCAGGTTCCTCTGGTGAGGACCCTGCAATGACACTGAAGACAGCAGCACCCTGGATCTGAGTCTGGCTGTATGTCACAACCCTTCCCTGTTTCCTGTGTATATTTTCACCATAGTCTCTCAAATAAAGTCAAAGAATGTCCCAAAACATAAATAAATAAATAAAATGATTTTAAAAATCTGTATGTGCTGTAGTTTCGCTTAAGTCTCTTTGTGAATAAAATGGCAGCCACCTTCAAAGAAATCTTGAAGTAGGAATCACACAGAAACAGAAAAAAAAAGATTTAGCCCTCAGGAGCTTTCTTATCTATAAACACACCCAAAAGCACCAGACTAAAAAGACATAAAGGAAAAAGAGTGAAGTAGGAACTTTAATGATGAAATTAGCAGAAATGATGTGATCTTTTATCACCATTAGTTACACTTATCTTGACTGTTATGGTTTAAGCTTTGCAAATGATGGAGGATGGATCCAGCTCCTCAATCGGACTGAAATATTAACAATAATACTAAAAATGCAGAGGGAAATCTAACTGGAAAAAGGAAATGTACAGAAACAGAATGTAATGAGAAAGATCGGGGTATAATTGGCACTAATGAATAGATAATTAGGTTTGTAAAGGAGCCCTGAGGTGATATATAAACATTAATGTTGAAGTAGACATTTATTGAGTGTCAAAATAAATTAATCAGCTGCCAAAGTACAGTATGATGTAATTACACATTTTATCCAAATTCAGAGAATTTGTCTTGAATTTGAAACTTTCACTGAGTCTGGTGTTACATAACTTCAATGAAGCGCTGGGAGAAAGTAGACGCACACCGGGACGAACAGTACGAAGAACTGATGTATTTATTTCTCAGTGACACTTTTTAAGGGAAATGTGACATGTTCAAGGCGTTCTAGTGCTGTGAATATGATGCCAGCAGTGGCAGAAATGTATTTATCTCACTATGAGCTTCTTTTATGTGAAGCATGGCAAGGTGGTGGAGTAGCCCTGGATGTTTTTTTTTCTTAAAAATTCAGTGTGCAAAATAAACTTTTTTCTTCATGGCCTCTCTCTGCACTTGGCCTCAAATCTTTTCTACGAAACACAAGCGGAAGCATCACTACTGGTACTGCTGCTTGTAGGGAAAGTTCACGTGCTGTTCGCCCACTGTCAACCTTTACATTCAGCTATGACTTCTCCTGCTCACCTCAGCTGCAGCAACATGTTCACAACACAACAGACAAGCGAGACAGAAGGGCAGATCTGTAGATGCAATGTGATGTTTTCTGTGGGGAAGAATCTCCTGAGGTATGAGAAATTTTATGATGCTGACTCTTTTACTCAGTGTTCTTGTCATCTCCCTTGCTGCACTAGATGTCAATCTGCCTGTTAAAACATCTCATGCAGAAGCAGCAGATGGGAAAATTTCCACTGATGTAAACAAGCATGCAAACAGGTGCGCCAAATTCTCTCTTTTTGGATTTTTTCCCCCTACTTATTCCAGCATACTTCAGTCAACAACACCAACATCAGTTTCTAAATTCCTATACAATCACACTTTGAGTCAAAAGTGCTGCTGCTGCAATCTGAAGACAGAATGAGACAGAGACAGAGGCGGGCAGGCTCACCGTGGATCAAAGCGGAGAATCCAGAGAGGAGCAGAGCCACCGAGTGCCACATCCTGGTGGTGACAAGCAGGAGAAAAGAGGAGGCAAAAGAAGAGAAGCTCGGGATGTTAGAGGTGGGGAGGGAGGAGAGGGAGGACAGACTCAGGAAACTGCTGAAAATCCTCCGATCCTGATTCCAGTGAGCATTAGAGGGAACGAGTGCGAGCGTGTGCGGGAAGAAGAGGGAGCGCAAGAGGAGGAGGAGGAGGAGGAGGAGGAGGAGATGGTGGCTGTGAGCGCTCTCTCTCTCGCTCTCGCTCTCTCTCTCTCTCTCTCTCTCTCTCTTCCTCTGCCTCTGTCTC
>OMLM01007552.1:8928-27984 GCA_900302695.1 Helostoma temminkii
TTTGTGCCAAGCAGCACATTATTTCTATCTATAACTCGGGATATGAGGAAGACTCAAAAGAGCAATCCCAGACACTGAAGTAATAAATTATTCCTCTACACAAATGCATCCACAGCATGCAAAGACTAAACTTTCTCCCCACCATTACATCTCCTTTGTCTTGAGAGGTTTTCAGTAAAAGTTACCAGGCAAAAATGTCCTAAATTTTCACAAGTTAAACATTTTATGAAAATGAAAGGGTCAGAAAGCATCAAGTTAGCAAAATCAATAATTATTAACAGTTATTTGTGTCAGTATCTATCTATATAATAAGCTACTGGTGAAGCCAAAACAAGTCGGTGTACAGTGTATAGCAATAACATTCTTGTGTGTGCTTTCATTTCGGTTCATTTTTTTTCATTACCGTGTTAAACAATACAATCATCTCAAACCATGACTTTATTGATTATGTTTTTGTATTCCTCTTGAATACAAGCGTGTATTATCTCATTAGTAGTTCATCAGTTCATCATTTAGCAGTCAAACTGATGAATGCACTTCTATTAATGGAATAGCTACGTCTTTACGTGTAACGTGTTAGGACCCAAACAAATGGGTCACAAAAGTATGTGAACACTTTGAGCTACCCAAGGATGATTTCATGTATCTTCACGTTCTTGTGTGAGTGTGTTGGCTAAAAAAATCCTAATCCTAGTCTCAGTGTGCAGAAGCCTATATCTCTGCCTGAGCTTCACCACCTCATACAGGTGACCTGTGCTGGTGCTGAACCATGTTGGGGCCTCAGTGTCCAATCATCAGCAGATTCTAGCTGATGAATCCTTTTTCAGAGTTCGTCATGGTGGCAGTAACTTGATGTTACCTCATTGATCTTCAAAGATTAACTGCAATCCCACATGACTGCTGCTCCTCTCAGTAATTTGTGTGTCCTCGAGCCCCTGGTTCAACACTTAGTCCTAGTTAACATGACACAGAGAGATACCCAAAGAATGTGCACTCTCACGTCATCTGACAAAAATGTTAATATAGAACTGCATAAATTTGATGAATGCAGATTTACAAACAAACAAATACACTTGATGGCGGTGTCACCACTGTCATCTTGCCAGGTTATGTTTAAAGATGAGCTGCGAATTGATATGCAGAGACACTCACCTTGCTGCTGCTAAGAATAGATAACACCAAGGTGGAGAAGAGGCATTTGTTTTATGAGTAACCTCAGCGTTCGACACATACTTGAAGCAACAGTGTGTGTGAAAGGTAGTAACTGTGTCTGTATCTGTCTGTGTCTCACTCTGTCTGTGTGTGTATGTGATGATTCACAGGGCAGACTGTCCCGGAGATGTTATTATTGTTGTCAGCAATGTTGTTGTTGCCTTAAATTACATTTCAGGGATGGCTTGATGCTTGGCAGCGTGAGATCGTGCTAAGTGGAGAAAAGTGAGCAAGGTGGTCATGATTTTTGAAAAATAGAGGTGGAGACAGAGAAAAGGAACAAAAACTCTCTGAGAAGAGCACATTCTGCTCTTTTGAATCCATTACTGGGAAGCAAGCTGTGAAATGGACAATCACAGGCTTATTCAATTAACAGAGTCAACTGAGAAAATGGGCCTAGAATAAGAATATAGTCACCTTTAAAAGTTTACCGAATGGCCAGGCTTGAATAGGCTTCATATGAAGAGACGGGTTGCAGAGAGTGTTTTATATTCATTGAAAACTAGGAACATGAAGTAAGTAAAACTGAGGACAGTGGGAGCGTCACTGGAGCAGCTATTGGCTGAAAAACACAAGCACTTGTTTCTCAAACAGACATTTACTTCCTGACTCCTGTCTCTGTGTGTAAAACACTGTTCCTCTTACTTCTCTTCCCTATTATTTTCGTTCTTTTGCCTTCTCCACCCGTTCCGCTTCTTTCACTCTTTAATTTTCTACACGCTTTTTTTTCCCACAGTCGAGCTGCACCAGCTTCTTCCACTTAGTTTTCCTGTTAACATGGCAGCCTGCAGTCTAGCTATGTGAAAATGTTTTAGCATAAATGCAATGCAAAGTCTGAATGAAATCTATGCAAGCAGAGAGGCTTGGAAAGACATGAACACATTTATGATATTTAAATCCAACCAATAACCAAGAATATACTCTGTATTTTTGGCTTATTCCAACTCAGTGCACTTGAAAAAGGAATGCTAATACCATTAATTAAAACCAGATGTTTAATTAAAATGTAAAACCAGAAGGGTCACACAGTTAGAATAAACAAAATCCATTGCCACTTGCTGTAAATTATTTAAAACGAGGGGTGGGACGACTCGTCGACTTAATTGACATAATTGATACGTTGATATATGTGACGTTGATGCTTCGCATGTGGGAAGTATGATTATATAATGGTAGGATTATATTTCACAATATCCATTTTACTTGAATTGAAGTTTTGAAACAAAACAAAACAGTTTTATTATTACTCATACCACATTTTTTTGACTTGAAGGAAGCTCTTGCTTTAATTATATTATGGACAGACTTTTTATTAGTCTCTAAAGACTCTTTACCAGTTTATACTGACATGTTTTTGCTTGGGGAATAATGGCCTGCAGTGCATGCTTTGTCATATTTGTTTGTTTAAAGAGAAGATGATTGAAAAATATAATAAATTCTAAATGATAGATGAATTTAAATTTTTATTTTTAGTAAAAATTGAAAAATAAAAGAATCTATAGATTAACCGATTAATCTAAAAAAAAATTCATAGATTAATCGATTAATCAAAAAATATATAGATCAATCGATTAATTTTTTTAAAAAATCCATAGATTAATCGATTAATCAAAAAAATCCATAGATTAATCGATTAATTTAAAAAAAATCCATAGATTAATCGACAACAAAATAATCGTTAGGTGCAGCACTATTTAAAACTAATACAGCTAACTTGTAAAAAGTTGTATATTTATTATTCATATCCAGCAGACGAACAGCAACATTAGCATTAATTTGGAGTTATACTTCTGACCACCTGCAGAATATACAACCAATATTTACTCTTCTTTTACCTGTGTTGTTTTGTCTCTGTCATCGCTAGGATGAAATATTTGGCTACATGCTTTTAATTGATTACCTTTCAGAGCTGCGCAGGTAGTTACTAGTCAGAGGTTTATCTCAGTGAATAACTGTCTGTGGCATCTGTAGACAGCAATGATGAGACTGGCAAGGCTGAACAAAATGTTAAAGCTGCAGGCCTTAAAGCCATAACAGTGAGCTGATGCTAACATGTACAGTAGAGCTGACAGAAGCAGCAGAATTGGCGATAACTCTTCATTATAACTTCTTTCACATTTCGCATCGTCATTTTACCCATTGTTTATGGGTTATACTTTTCACATACAGCACAGTGAATAATCCTGGTAAAAATAAATGTCTCCTGGATAGTAATTTTAAATGCCTTTAATCCTAATAACGATGTAGCACCATCACATAGATTCAATACAGAAATGATCATGCTTATCTTCTCAGCCTTCTTACCTCATGCCCTCCTCCATCCACTGTCTGACACATCTCTCCTAGGTTGTTTACCACCTTTATGCCTCTGCTGCGCCTCTCCTCTGTCTTCTCTCTGTCCAATTTCCACCATCACTCCCATATGTCCTTATTACTGTCTCTTCCTGGCTGCCCGAACAGCTCTCTGAATCATTATAGATCTTACCCTGCCCTGCCCTATAACGTTTCATGTTACATTGTATTTCCCAGTTTACTTATCTGCTTTGCTCTAGTATTTCCTCTCTTGACTCTTTCTATCCTTCTTTTGCACGACCTCTTCTTCAATTCATTTGCTTGTAATCTGTCACAGCAGCATAAACCCAAACCTGGCTTATATAATCTGATAAGAGTCCGTGCACACATACAGTACATGCAAGCTGTCCAGCCACGTTGCATGCATGACTGCGGGGCGTTTCAGCATGCGGTGTGTGACAGGATGCTCATGAGTGCATGCATGTGTGACTGTAAAATCATGCAAGTGTTAGCTTCATTGGACTGGGTGGTTTGTGTGTGTGCGCACATGTCCTGATGTTGTTGTGTGGGCAAATTTTGTTCAAATATGATTCTTGTGAGGACATTTTAGCTGGGCCTCAGAATTTCAAAGAGAATTTTCGAAGTTAAGACTAGGTTTTAGACTTAGGGTTAGGATTAGGTTTTGGTTGGGGTTAGGTTTTTAGATCTGATGGTTTTGGTTAGGGTAAGGGCATAGGAAATGCACTACATCAGTGAGTGTCCTGATATAAATATATAAAATCAAGCAGAGCTGAATGACAAGCACTTTTAAATACCCACAATCCACTCTCTTGTGGCACAACAGAGTCCAGCACACATTACCATTCTGTTTTATTTTACAAACACACCACTTCTGTTCAAATACAACACCTACTTGAAATTTCTCTTCTTGTTCCCTTTCGGTGTTCAAGTTTTCACAGTTTGTTCTTGTGCTTGTAGCAGTTTCATGTCCTCTCACAGCCTGTGAGACCTCAGCGTGTCCGATTTCAAAAGGTCGAAGATGTCAGTGGGAATCTAAAAAAAAAAAAGGCATCTTTTATTTTTTCTTTTGCTCTCTGAAGATAATAACATCTTTTGAAATTACATTTGAACATGGAGCGTTATCATGGGCCCTCTGTGTTGTTTCTGTGAAACCAAAAAAGGCAGTGTGGGTGTTTATCATACAGGAAAGCACTGAGCTAATGAAAGACTCAGTTCCATTTAACTTCATTAGTTTTACCACAGCTCTGTCGCTCCCATTTCCTGTACACAAACAAATCAAACGCAGCCGTGTTATCCATCTGCTCTGTTATCAAACTATACTCCTTCTTGGCATCCCTCGCAGGCCTACACGCACTTGCGCAGTGGGACACACCTCTTTTTGGCATTCATTCAAAGAAGCAGTCATTTCTAATCACTGCAGGGGTATTTACATTTGAAATTAAAGACGTGGAGGAGAAAGAGAGCAGACGAGTGCCAGCTCTTTATGAATATGTCTGAGCGTGGAGCCAAAGGACTTGTAAAGTGCACTTATTCCTTAGCTAGTGGAAAGCAGTGACGAAGCAGCGGAGATGGATGAAGAGTAATGGAAGTAAGAATTGGAGAAAATAGGGAGAGAAGTGGGAGAAGGAGCATCACAGGAGATGAAGGGAAACAACAGAAGAGTTGTGGCATAAAATAAAGACATTACAAGGATGTAGATGAACTGAATTGCTTCCTTATAAATTTCCCTCAGTTTAAAGTGGTGTAAAGTAACTTAATGTTTTCACTCAGGTACTTAAATTTGATTTACTTGTACAAGAGCTGTGTGTATTCATTAAGACTTTGGTGGTGAATCATCTGCACTTTTAGTTAAAACTACAATATGCTAGTGAAGCTAGCGGTACCATGGCACCTTCCCTCTACCTGCTGTGTCCTCGAGAGTCCGTACTCGACTACTCAACTACTCAACTACTCAACTACTCGACTTGCCAAGTCTGAACTTGCCAAATACTGGAGTTTGTACTTTGTGTACTCTGCATTGAGAATCACCCTTTGACACCACCTCTCCACAATAAGATTTTTGGAGGGTTTTGGAGCATATTTTTTATTAAAAAATAAAAAAGCTACACACAGTTGCTTTAAATAGGATTTTAAATACAAGATTTTATTGCTATAAAGATCAAAGAGCATTTTGACAGCTGCCCTTGCAGCAGCAGGAGTAGTATTTGGCCCATACTTCTTCTTCTTGTTTGTACCTCTGCTTTTGTCCCTTGAATTTCTGAAACTGTTGCAGGAACACTGATTCATAAACAAGCAGTGGTGGGCCTAAACACTATCAGAAGCACTGACCTACATTTACAACCTAAATTATAATATTTGTTCTACTATATTGTATTAATTTATTCCCAACAGTCTATTCTCTTAATTTGTAACGTTGCTCTTGGCTGCACTGTTTCCAGTATGTGTATGTGGATGTTAGATTTCAGCCTCTATGTGTTGCCATATCAATCTAATCTGCCCAGGGCCTTCAGAGTCAGTAGTACTACAGCAATGGCTGCTATAGCCAAAAGCTAATGCTATATCAGCTTCTATACTTAATTTATTACACTGTTTATCAGTACAGTGAAAATAATAAATCAATAACAATCATGCTTGTGCTTAAACAGACAACACACTTAGCAAGCTGTTGCTAGATAAATAATAAAATAATTAAATAGTTAATAAAGTTTTGATCACACAAAGGTATAAAATGCTGAAAAACAACACTGCAATACTTCTTGATGTTACCACTTCTGCGGTTTTTCTGTCATTAAACCTTTAGCATAAAGGAATCCGCCTGTTATTTGCATATGCTGCAGCAAAACACCCACCCACTCTGCAAGTGGGCGCTGAACACAGGTTTCACAGCCATTCATGGCTACGGGCGCAGCCACTGGTACTGCGGCTGTGAGTATGATGTATTTTATTTACTTTTTATGCTTTTGTCATGTTATTGGATAATATTGATTGTGAACTGCTGCAGATGATGTACGTGGCACAGTTGCGGTTGTAGTGTAGAGGTTTGGAGTTGTCTTAACTGGGTTTCTTGCTTCAGTAAACCTGGTCACACTCAACATGCGAAATGTCTCTCTCTCTGTAATGCCACGCCTTGGTATATTGCATTTTTTATAGTATTGATGGTTTTTATAATTTCAATGTGATAGTGGTGGTATTAAGAGGTGGATTAAGTCGGGTAAGTCCCCACTGAAGGCCGAGGTACCAAATCCACAGCCACTCTAAACAAGTCAGCTTGACTGAATCTGCTGTTCATGAAGCTTTATTCAAAAAGTATAGCCAGTCCTCTCATTTCTGGATTTCTTCTATGGTTTGTAGTCACTTGGAGTAACACCTCAGCTAGTGCTAATTGCTGTGACATAAAAATGGAGGGAAGCTTTGGGTGGAGGCTAAAGGCATCCTAGGAGGGAAACGCACTGAGGCTCTGTAATTCAGTTTGATATAGGTTTATGTAATGTAATGTATGTGTGTTCAAACAGTATGAGTTTTTTAAGTTGTGAACTTCACATGTGTGTGTGTATGATCTGGACCCTGCAGCAGTAAAATAACACTTGCTGCACAGATGTGTGTGTGAGTTTGTGTCACCAAGTCACTGTAGCAAAATAAAATCTATAAGATTCAAGGAACACTATAGAACGGCAAGCACGGTCCACTGTTTTTAGTGTGCTAAGTGAAAATGTTCACTCTCAATGTTGGTACTCATTCATTGTGTATGCGTGTGGGTGCTTTAGCTCGCTAGCTCCCCCAGGCTCTCTGCTATCCTCTCTGTGTGTGACATTAGCAAGGGACGGAAGTCTGGGCACCGTCCTGCCAGTACCTCTCAACATCATACACACATACACACCCTTATTCACACACACACACAGACAAAAACAAACAAACGGGGGCTGGCAGATACTGGATATGAACATCTGCAATATGACTTGTGCTCGGGGAGAGCAGTGTGTGTGTGTGTGTGTGTGTGTGTGTGTGAACAAAACCGATCCATGACTTCCTATCCTTAGAAAGCCAGGGGAAGATTATGCTGATTATGTGTTGCGTAACGCCATACTTGTAATATGCATTATGAGATAGCATACATTACATTACGGAGATTATCTAAAGCCACAGTTTGAGATTTGTCAAACTGCCAGGGCCAGTTAGAGGAAGCCTCTCAATATGTGGAGTCCAAATCTGGATGGGAGGTACAATACAGTTTCTGTTGCATTCGTAGCTTGTAGGAATCACAAATCACCTGGACGCTCTGTTACAAAAATATATTATTTTGTGTGTATGCAAGGAGAGCACACACCATCAAATTAATATTTTTATCTGGAAAGTGATCAAACAGCTTCCATGTTACATAAATTTAACCGGATGGCCGGCAGCCAGCGTGTCATGCGTCACGTCATGGTATAATATGTGATAGAGGATGACAGTTGTTGTCGCATGTATTTTTTAAAATTTAATTTAATGTCGACTGGGATCAGGCGGTGATCCTGTAACTCATCTCGATGATGTTTTCAGATTCAAAAGCCTCAACAAAGCTTGGAAAAATGCATTGAGCCCACATCTATGTAATTAAACTGGAATTTCGAAATAGAAATCATGAATTTAATCTTTCAGTCAGTTACTATTTTATGCATATATGTTGTGGAGACTCCACTTCAACCAGCTGGTGTGATGATCTGATCTGATCTGTGTAGAGTTTACTTCAAACCTCAGTATATTCAGGGCTGATTTGGTGGCTGGGAGGTCACCTCCGTTTTCCAGAATGGCCTGGTCACAGTCACACAGTTTCACACATTGATACCTGGAAGCTGCACAGTACAACCATAGTCTGACCTGCTGCCACTGAGCAGCTCCACTTAACAGTTCACGGCCTTGCTCAAGGCCACCATTACTATGCAAACCTCTGTAGTAACCTCACGAATTGTTTTCCACTTAATTTTAATTTATAACGATTAGTGATTTTAATGATGAAAGATCGTTTGCTACATCTATGCGGATCGTTACTACAAAGACTAATTCTACTGCCTTTTTAGGATGATATGTAACTCTAAATAAAATCAGAGATCAAAATGGTTTTCACCTGAAAAATGTGGCTATTTTCGCTCTGAAGTAGCTGCAGGTCTTCCCCTCTGGTTCCGTAAAGCATCAGTGACCCTCAGAAACAGCTGTGTGTTCCCAGAGATGGGAAATCTTGGGCACTCACTGCTTCTTAAGACTGCTGTGAGTGCAATGAGCACTCAGAGCAACGCATTGACATTTGTAGCCACCCTTCTCTTTTCTCTTTGCCCTCACAGCATATGCAGTAATGCTTCCTTTTCATGTAAGAAGCAGCGCTTCTAAAAGTAAGCTATGTACTGTACGTAGTTTACTGCTCACGTAATAACTAACAGGATAATAAATTCTCTATGTACTCAGTCCCTAGTACTAAAACTTTGGTCAGTAACATTTCGCCAGTTCTACAGTTAATACACCTCTGGGACGATTATTAACACACACATTCTCAGACGGTCCCTTTCCACTGAGTGGGTCCATCCAGTTATTATTTCCCTCTGATCCCTGGTCAAGTCTTTATTAGTTATTAACCTCCAGTCCCAGGGGCATGTTCATTAAGCTCATCCTTTAATGTAGACCTAATCTAGAGGTAGAATGAAACATTCATCTGTGTGCTGATACTCTAACAAACCTCTCTGGTCTTTACAGCCTAAAGGGCCCACCGACACTTTTCTAATTTCCTCCTCTGTATCGTTCTGCCATTTTTCTTTTCTCTTATCGCTATTCTCTTTCCAGTCGCCATCCATTACATTACTGTTACTTTCCCCCATGTGTATCCTCTTTTTTCTGTTCCTTTGCTAAAATCCTCCTCTTCCTCGTCACCCACCGCTTTGTTCTTCTCCTGCCATTACCAGCATGGCCATCTCTGGCTTGCTTTGGTTCTCAGTCGCACTTTCAAACGTGCTTTTAGACGGATCAAAGTAGATATTAAGCGCTAAGACAGACATACACACATGAAGGCATCACGTGCGTGCAGCTCCACACTCTCACAATGAGCTAGTTGCCAGCTAAGGGGCTTCAAAGACAGTAACTGTTGTGCAATGTGTTACTGTATCCCTGAATATTCACACGAACATCCCCACACTACACACACACATGCGCGAGTGCTCAAAGCTAACGTGTGTACATCAAAAGTGTGAGAGTAGAAAGCTCAGAGCAAACCTACATGTGGCTCTTGTGCGAGAGAGAACATAAAAGTGTGTGTGTGCAGTTGGGTGTGTGATTGCCTGCGTAATGAATGCTTGTCATTCTCAGATCTGCCGCTTGAGCAGGATGTTGGCCGAGCGTCGACCGCTTCAAAGGCTCTTTCATGCCTGTCTTGGCTAGATTGCATCGACCTCTGGATCTGCAGATCGATTGGGCAGCCTTAATTTGTCTCATTTGGGGAAGCAGGAGCTCACTAATTGAGCTTTCGAATGTGCGCCCACACACTGACACGCGTGCGTTTCAGGGATGTGAGAAACTGTGATGCACAGCCTTTTAGCATTATGTTAGTAGCTAGTAGAGACAGCTAGTTAACTAGTAGTAGTTGAACTTTCTTTGTTTCCTCAATTTTAAAATTAAATTAGGTTTCAATATTCTTCTTAATTTTAGGTAAAGAACAATTAAACAGCGTGAAACATTTTGGCATTTAAACTGTATCTCCTATTGCTTTGACCTCATCGCTCTCACCAATATAAATCAGTATTGATACATTATCTTCTTACCACTTGCAGGCACTGAAACTATCTGCAAACACCATTTACAGCAGCCATTAGACTGTTTGGAAATACATGTTTGCTTCAGCTGGAAACGCAGCCGATGAGCCCCTTGACACTGAACCACACAATCAAGTTGCAGCCTCAAAATTTTAACTTAAAAACCATTAAATGCTTCACATAGCTCTGAAGGAACCACAGTAATATGTAATAATTCTTTGTGGATTTAATATATTTTTCTAGTTTTGTTTGGGTCTGCAACAACCTGAAGGAAATATTTGTGTCTTTAGCTGCTAAATCTTCTGGTAGCTAACCTCTAACTGTATGTCTGCCTTTTGGTGCTGAACAGACAGAGAGTGAGGTTTTAGAGCTTTCTTTGCTGAAATAAATTGCCTGCTGTTGCTGCACATGACACAAATCAGGCTGAGTGAGAGTGAACCAAAACCTTAAAGTCATGGGCCATAAAACCAAAACAATGAGGTGAAAGAAGCTAAAGGTCTGGTAGAGCTGAGGAGAAACACAGAACTGAGCCACAATTCTCTGAGGATTCATTGTTATGACTGTCACACAGTGACTTTAGCCATTGCTTAACCTAAAAATATCAAGCTGGTGGAAACTTGCTTGACTCTTTAAAGTAAACATTTAGTCAGTTTTATGTCTTTTGTGTCAAATATACCTTACTGGAATAATAATTGTTTGTCGTGTTGTATTCAAGGACACACAGTTTATTCTCAAATATTACAATTTGCACTTGAATCCAGCATTTTAAAGCTTTTTACATTACCATGTGTCAATATACCAAAATAAACCAAAATAAACCAAACTAAGAATGTTTAGCAAACATTTATGTGTATTATATGTATGAATTAAGAATATTTACCTGCCCTGTTCCTCACACACAGCTGATGTGTGCAGCTGCAGTCCTCTGAGCTTTAGGTGTTTTAGTCCTTGTTCAGTGGCACCATAACTCAGCACAGAATATTATTTATTCATTTTCTCTAGTCACATTTGTTCCTCTAACCTCGCTGCTACCTCGGGACCCCTGCTGAACCTCTCTCTGCTCTCCGAGCCGCATCGCCTGGAGCCGCCGGCCAAAAGCAGCAGTTCAATTCATATTTTAAAAGTGAAACGGCGAAAAGCCGTCCTCGCTCACATTTACTTTTGAATTCTGCTGTATACTTGGTGTGTGTTTTTATTGACCTCCTTCACTTGGATAGATGCGAGAAAACAGTATCGATCCAAAGATAGAAAACCAGCCGCGGGCTTTGGACTAAACTCATTTCACTGGTGATTTCTTACTTCATGTCTCACTCTGGCTTTCTACACACACACACGATCACCCACTCTCATGCCCATAATGATAATGTTAAAGACTTTTGTATCTCATTAATCACCATGGCAACAGTATTGGACCTACTTTCTACTCTCTCTTCCTTTGTTGTTTAACTCTCTCACAGACACACTAGGACATTACAAACCCATTCCTCACGATACATACATACCATTTCTCTCTCTATATATATTCAGCACTAAACTAGATACTGTTAGGCCAATGTTGATGCCCACTCATTGCATGATTGTTTGTGATTACTTGTATGTTTGTGTGTGCATGTGTGGGAGTAGAGGCCGGTGAGTGAGAGTCCGCCTGAAGCTGTGGCAGGTGCGTAAGAGCAGAGTTACGTTGTTAACAGAGCAACGCGACACTCTGTGTGTATGTGTGTATGTCCTCCGGGGGCAGGTAATTGGTGGGTAATATGGATTGGTAATATAGTGCAGAACTGAACTGAACTGTGTGTGTGTGTGTCTGTTTGTGTGTAGTGCAAAGCAGGTGAAAACAGCTCAAGATGTCTCTGAGCGAGAGCAGATGGGAGCTCAGATGTTACTGGACTCCTGTAAAAACATTGCTTGAGTTCATTCACAGATTTCCTTACTGGAGATTTACAATGACTGTCAGGCTGCCAAGCAGGGCGCCGAGCCAATGAAGAATCCTGCATATTATCCCACGCACTGTGAAAACACAACTTTGAGGTTTTTTTCACTTTAGTTTTTGTTTGAATCACACAAACAACATACAACATGTTATTAGTGAGTTTTAAGCCCCTTTTGAAAGAGCTGAGATACTGTCAGGTGTTGGGCTTCTTCTTTGGTGAGACTGTCCCACAAACACAGAGGAGAAGCCGTATTTATGACATGATTTAAACCCAAGTACAGTTGTCATATGCTGTGTTCAGTCTATTAATGGTTACTTACACGTGGCTTCATTTGAACAGACGTTATGCTGGAGGGAGGAAACTCAAAAGAGCGGTTGTCATTAAAAGTCACCCCAATACTGCGGTGTCGGTGCCTGTGTGAAATGCACACCGGAGTGCGTTTACACCGGCATTTTAAAGTGCAGTGTAAATAGGCAAAGGTGTCTTCAAGAGGGGGCCACTTTATCGCCAATAAGGCGGCGTGGCTGTGTAAAAAGGGCTTTAGAGGCTGTGGGTTTTCGTACCTTCAAACAGAGCCTCCTGTTTCCTGTCCTTATTGTTAGCTAAGCTAACCAGCTGCTGGTAGTTGACTCATATTTACTCTGCAGATATGAGAGTGGTGTCAATTGAGTGTATTCTCAAATCCTTTGAAACCACCACTTTTTAAGAAAAATGAAAATATTTTTTATAAAAAATAAATGTTGGGGAAATTGCTTTCCCTTCTCTTTTTCTTCTGACCTTCTATTATGTGAAGTCTTGTCTGAGCTGTCTGCATCTAAAGAGGATATTATATAGTGTCTTTCTGTAGGACACAACAAAAAGTGACATACTGTACTGATGGATGTGAACAGTGTAAATTTGGATTTTTGTTGTAATTTAAACTCAAAATGATGGCTAGGAGTTTGTTTTATTTATTTTTTTATCTCTACAAAATATGTGTACTGCAGATCTTGACATGAAGCAATCTGTAGTAGTAGTAGTAGTAGTAGTAGTAGTAGTGAGAATAAGATAGTGGTAGTGTTGTCTTCTTTTTGTCTTGTTGCACTCTAGGTTTATATAAAGGCCCAGTAAAACAAAACCCAACTGGAACCAAGTTGCCTCTTGGATGCGATCTGTCACGCTGTCTTGTGGCTGAATATTACTTTAGATACTCTCCTGCAGCACCAGACTAAATGACCTTCAATCAAATACTCCTGAAGGTGCTAGGTGTGTGTTTGTGTTTGTGTGTGTTGTGTTGCTCTCAGCAGGGATTTGGGATTTGAGACTCAAAATCTATAACAACTCCAGAATGGTGGTGTTATGGTGGAATATCAATCATGTTTTTCAATTGCATATACTCCCAAGCTAGCATGAGCTCTTGGACGTGACCTTTGAAAATGAAACATAACCCAGTGGACTCACACTCGGGCTCATCATTTTGTGAGAATGTGCTTTTGTGCAACATCTGCACTCGAAAGCACATTACACCCCTAGTGATTCACCTAGTTAAAGTGATTCATCTTGCAGTTGCTGGACCCAGTTTCTTCTTTGGCTCATTGGTGTGTTTTCTTCTCCTCTGACAGACTGCACAGACACTTGTTTCAAGTAAGTGACGGCTGTGACGCCAAGCTTTTGTGTCTGGCTCTGCTGCTGACAGTGACAGAGCTGGCATGTTTTGTGCCCAAGGCAAGATCACCGGCCTCCTTAAATGACCTCTGACAGAGCAAAGCACAGAATGAAGACATGGAAGAGACTAACATGTCAAAACTTCTTCAGAGAAACAATGGCAGGCAAACAAGAATATCTCTCAAAATACAATCGTAGCAGATTCATTCGACTTTGAGCAAACATGAGAAAACAGACTCAACACAAAAAGGCTCTTATAATGTACTGAGAAAATATATGACACCTCCACCTGGTGTTAATGTATGTCACTAGTGCTACTAAAGTTTCCCTTAAAGTGAATGTTGACCTACACCTTCATGAAACTGAAGGAGTATTGCACACTGAGGATGCTATAGCTAAAACTTACTGTATGCATAAACATATTTGACTGAATATTTATATATAAACTTACTATGATTTATGTATTTAAAACTATTTTTATTTCATTCAAGATTACTATGATGTGTCAGACCCTAACCTTTTTGTTATTGACCATTAGCATGCTAACCAACACATTTCATTTTCCCACTTCTCCTGGCCTTTCCTTGCCTTCCTATAAAGGTGTGTGTTTATTGACTTAACATTCACAGACAAAATAGCTTGCTAACACTGAAGGTGGCATGACATGTTAGCAGTCGATACCACTTTCATGTTTATACACAAAATATGTAGCTAGGAAGCTATTAGCGTAGCTTAACTGGCCAGTTGCTACCATTATTATAATAAGCTTATAGCTCTTAATTGCAAGTATAAACAAAAAGGATAAACTGATGGGAGAGTGGGTACGCCATTAAATCATTCAACAATGATCAAATATCTGCAGGAAGGCTATGACCAGCGTATTTATTTTACATACTTGACCCTTATTTTGCATTTTTTTCTGTTGTCTAGGTCAGATAAAACAAGGTTATAGCAAAGTCAAACTCCCAGGTGCGAAGAGTGTCTAAAGAAAGGTATGAGTCATCCTCTCACACACCTTTGAAAACATTTGGTTTATGGCCCAGTGTGTGTGTGTGTGTGTGTGTGTTGGTAAGGCAGACAACCAGATAGGCAGTCAGGTGCAACAGTGAGTCACTCAGTCACCTTCAACTCAGTATGGTGCCATAAAGACAAGACACAAACACACTATGAGGGATGTGCACTGTGTCTTCATTTCCCTATGTGGCCAACTTTTGATCAAACACTATTCTTGTAAGGACATGTTGGTGTTGTGAGGACATTTTAGTGTTGTGAGGACATTTTAGTGTTGTGATCCTCACAAGTTTAAAGAGCGTTTTAAACTTAACGGAGTTAAGACTAGGTTTTAGGTTTAGAGTAAGGATTAGGTCTTGGTTAGGGTTAAGATGGAGCATTTAGTTGTGATGCATAGGGTTAGGGCAAGGAGCTAGGAAATTCATTATGTCTATGAGTTTTGTCACACATATAGTGAGAAAAATCTATGTTTTATGTTCTGCCTCTCTTTGCCTGTATTGCAGGAGTTTTGTGCCTCTTGTTTCTGTGACCTTTGGAATTCCCTCGATCGGCTGCACGCTGCTGCTTTGCTATAGATCCACACTGGCCATAGTGTGTGTGTGTGTGTGTGTGTGTGTGTGCAGAATGAGTGACTGAATTTGTAATGTTGTTCATGTATAACTTATAGGGACAAAGATAGTGAGGAGTTTTATTGTAATAACCCTTTAAATGCTTTTTTTAATAGCTGTTGAATGAGTGTGGTGGATTTACTGCGTGAGGATCGAGGAATTGATCAATCCGTGCATTGTTTTATCACAGGATCAATAATGAATACATGAGCAGGTAGTTGAAGGGGACGAGAGGTGAGTCCTTCTAACTTAAATGAGACAGAAGATCTAAAGACGTCTGTCATTAGCTGCTAAATGATGGCAACATGGAGCAGGTGGTTCTGCCTTTCTTTCTCTCTCTCTCCTGAATTAAAATGTTTCGTTAAAACATATCTGCGTAAAAGCCTGTATTTATACAGCCATTACTTCCTTGGTTCTGAATCAGTTAGCATGGCAGCGATTTCCAGTGTTGACATAATTACTTTTACTGATCACAACATGTAGCATATGTTCCTGAGATGCTGATGTGTGCAGCTGGTGCTGTGTCATTGCACTGAAAAGAAAGAAGGAAGAAGAAGAAGGGAAAACGTTCTCTCATCCCTCAGCAATTTCCATCTCCTGCATGGCTGTTTGAACTGGTGAAACAGAGGCACAAAGACAGAATAAAATAAAGGAAGCAAGGAAAACATAGCAGCAAGAATAAGTGTCTGGAGCATGAGATGAGGGAGTGTAGAGGAGAAAATGAAGGTGGCAGATCGAGGTGAAGAGGTGAACTGGGAAGCAAAGAAGGTGAGAAGAGCAGTGCAGATGAGAGCGTGATGCAAGTTCCAACACAGGGCTGCTGGGGGAGGTGGAGAACGGATGGATGATTGCTGTGGAGATGGAGCGTGGGACAAGATTAAACCTAATTAGAGCATTATGATGACTTTGTAAGGTGATACGAATAAATGGAAGCCATTAGGTCGTAGAAAAGGAATGGAGGCAGCTTTTTAGCGATGAGTAACACCCATTGTAACCGGGGTGATAGTTTTTGGAAGATCCTGTGTAAGGCTGATATTGATTAAGTGTAGATGAGCAGAGAAATTAAATAAAAGTGATGAGTAACCAAGGGCAATAGAAAGAAAATAGAGACGAAGCAGTGTAGAAACGACATATACAGTATTTCACAAAAGTGCAACGCAGGGAGGTAGAGAAAGAGAGAAAAATGGAAAATGATAGAGGAAGGCTGCATCAGGAAAACTCTGACCGAGAGAGATATCACATCGAGATAAAAAAAGAGATTATGATTAGCAGCGAGGAAAGACAGAGAAAGTAAATTCTTCCAGTTTGCTAAATTTTATATTTTCGGTCAGGTCAGCGTGGCTACTGTGGCATGACATTGTTTATAAGACAACAATATACATTTAGCTACCAACAGCCTCTTAGGGCTGTGAGGAAGGCTGTATGTGGGCAGTTACAAGCCTCCATGAACTGTGCTGCACTCTGAAGAAACATTGGCACAGTTGTCACACAATGTTACTACAACTTCGACATTCATCCTGACACACACACACTGGTCCAACAAAGCTTTTCCTCCATACTCAATCTCAGCTCTCAGCATGCCAAAAGATTGTTTCGTATCATCAGAATTCGATCCATTCGATTCAGCATAATTTGCAAAGTACCATAGGATTATTTTATCTTATAATTTACGTGAGTGTTGAACCAAGGGCAAGCCAGCTTAGTGCTAGTGTGCAGGCTCTATAGGCTCCAAAACATAGAAGCGTGTGGAACATCCACAAAGACTTTTTCCAATTACCCACCAACCCATAGGACTGAATTTGGCAGTACTCCAGTACGACGCCACCGCCCACAATGACCTTAACAATGCACGTGTAGTAGAATTATCACATTTCTGACAGTTTCAACTTAAAAACTAAAAAATGTGTTAATGTAGAAATCATGTCAGAGCTGTGGTTTTGGATTGAATTAGATTGTACAGGTGGTGATGCCTGGTTTATGTATATTAAAATGTACCATATATGAAGGCTTGGTGTTTGCTTGCTGCTCTAGTAGCTACAGCCATGGGGATTCGAACAGCTGCTATCAAACACAGAGTATTAACTAGTGTTACAGCTGTGTGTGCTCCTATGGCATTCAAATGCAGGAAGCTTCAGCAACCTCTAGTCACTCTCTCGCATATTCTCAGCTGCAACATTGCACCGCTTCGTCTCTGACAGCCGGGATATGAAGCAGTAAATGGTCTTGTCTCCGGTGTGCACAGCCATGCACGTGCCATTACCTTCACAGCACCGTCGAGTGGAATACTGGAATTAAATGGAGGTGAATCTGAAGTAGCTTCTATATTAGATTTAATACAACATTTAGCCCCGGCCCGGCAACATGACTGCACAAAATTCATTCTAGCAGAGACGAATTGAGCCTGGTGGTTAATAAGGTGAGACTGCAGCCTCAAGATTGTCAGTTTGAATACTAGGAGAGGCTGAAGTGTCTGGACAGGCAGGGAGAAGGAGACACACACTTTGTCCTCCTTCAGCAGCCACCGTCACACTGCCCTTGAACAATGCTCCAGACAATACAGAAGTGTGAGAGTAAAGCTTGGTGAAAAAGGGAGCTGGGTTTAATCAACCTTTCCCAGCTGACAGTTAAAGTAGTAATGTTTGCTTTCCGATAAACTGCAAATGTACATGCATTATTGCATTTTATATTTTTTAATATCATCATTATCTTGATCATAACCTGATGTATGTACATTATTTATGTCAGTGCTGTTTAATGGTCCTGGACTTCTCGTATGTGTTATCTTAGTTTTTTTGTGTTGGAGTGGTTTCCTCAGAGAGCAGCTGTAACAGGCCAACGATTTCCCTCATATATTAATAATGTTTTTTTTATCCTTAATATATATATATTTATTTTAATTGCTTCTTTGCTGTTGAATCCTGGGAATTGTAGTTTATCAAGCACACATCAATGAGTACAGTATGTGCATGTGGACATCTATCTTTTTGTCACTTTTTAAATGTGAATTTAATATCTGCTTAGATTTACAGTATATAATATGGCATTTGAACACAGATTTGGTTCCACTTGGTAAAACATCCTCCTTGTGGCATTGGCTAATATTTCCAAGCAAGCGATGGTACCCTTGTAAGGTAATGTGTCGTTAGCATGACCAAAAACATCCAACAGTGTCGAAGGAGAAGACACAGGTTACCTGATTATGGGAAGTTAAGTTCGAAGACAAAACAACAACTTGGACTCTACAGTCACTACAGCTCCATATTTGGATGTTTACACGCTTTCAAATGGCTGCATTTGATATTTTACGAATATTTTATGCAGGACTCGGGCGAGTCCAGACACATTTTACAATTTTACAGACTCAAGGCGACACACAGGAGATTAGTTAGGGAGCTGTGAAAGGGAAGAGCATCTACATCTTAATTGATTTAGACTAGATATTTTTAACTTTATGTGAACATACATAAATTATTCATGCGTAGAAAATATGTGTGCCTATTAGTTGTTGTCGTGCTTGTTTACTTTCAGTCTGTGTGCTGTTAGCGTCAGGACTGTGTGTGTGTG
>OMLM01007553.1:0-27278 GCA_900302695.1 Helostoma temminkii
CGTCGCTCTGACGTCGTTTATTTCTAACTACGCCGTGATGACGTTGCACCGGCGACGCGGCGGGCAAAGTAAAGATGGCGGACCTGTCGGGGACCGAGCTGTCAGAAGAGAAAGAAGCAGAAATTGAGCTCAAGAAAAGACAGAAACGACCGTGGGAGGATTTACACAAGTCGGGAAGAATCGGTATCGGTGCAGAGCTGCCAGAAACGTTGGGGTTTTACGACATAAGTTCTGTGAGGAGGGAGCAGCGGGAGCTCTCAGCAGGTAACAGCGGACGTTAACAGCTAATAAACGTCTCAACGCTGATAATTCATCGTAACTACGGTCCACACTGGTGCTGCTGAAGCCGTGTGCTCGCAACAGCAACGTTTAACTTTAATAAGTCAGAAAAGCTCGATGAGGTGCAGCGTTAACTTTAAGGCGAGTCCAGCTGTGGTTGTTTACAATGTTAGCTTGATTAACGAGTTAACGATGAGCTGCCTCCGCTGTTTCTGCTCATTAAAACTAAAAACAGTACAGGTCAGACACTAGTCAGCTCTGGATATCTAGAAACTGCAGTCATCTAAAGTTAATTAAACATTCAAATAAATTACATTATGACACACAGGCTTATTGGTCAAAACAAAGTTAATTTCTCGTTTTAGTTATATAGCTAATAATTTAGAGCTCACAAAATTTAATAAAATATCACATTTTTGATTAGTGATTTTTAAGAAACAGGAGGTTATTTGTATATACAGTACTGCAAAACCTTAGACATTTGTTTTTAGCAATGTTATCATGGCCATATATATATAATATATGTATAAATTTCTTAGTTTTTACATGAGACAACCAGAAACACAAATAAAGTAATTTCTCGGATTTTATCCTTCCTGATCCAGCTTCTTTAGACTATGGTAGGATCAAACTGGTTTCAGATGAAGCTGCCAGATGCTGAACCAGATCCTTATTGTACTGGATTTTCACAGGTCTTCCAGTCATGTTTTTATCCTTGACCTCTCCTCTACAGACACCACACTAAACATTAGTCTACAGAAACTTTGCTTATTATTATTATTATTATTATTATTAATATTAATGCTGTGCACAGCTGTAATCTAATCTACCAGGCTCGTCTGTAGTGCTTCATATTCAGATGTAGGTTATGTTTAGTTAATATAAATCATTTAACTATCCCATCTTGAGATGTGTTATAGGATTTTTACATTTTCTACGTAAATCAAATTATTCAGAAAATGATTAGCAGATTTTTTGTAGAAAATATTACTCGTAGACAGTGAGACTCCACCTCGATACTTGTGGTATGTCAGTCGAAGTGTTGCAGTTATGTTTTGAGCTGCCATGTCAAATACGTCCTGCTTTCAGCTTCAGGATTGAAGCTTTGCTGTGTCACTGCGTCGATCTCTAGTTGACCTTTTCGTCTCTTTCTAGCAGTTTATCCTCAAAGGTTGAAGTAAATGAGTGTCGCTGAAGACTGTACTGAAAACCCAACGTTTTTGACCAGGTCTCAGCACCATGCTTTAGAAAACAGTATGTGATAAAGTCTGCTTGCAGTGTAATACACACCTGACATTCACCAACATGCTTTATGCTCTGGCTCCCAGTGGAATAATATTTCAGTAAGACTAGCAGTGCCCTTAAAAATTAATGTTTCCCTGTGTTATTTTCTTCAGTTTAAGAAGGTTACGGAAAATACTGTATCTAAGTCGATGCCACTTTTCTCATTATGGAGCTTCTGGTTGGCCATGGGAAAAAAATCATAGTGTATTTCAAACAGAACAGAAGAGGTTTTCACTCAGAGGTTTGGCCTTACTCTCCAGAGGCTGCCGTTCTCATTGTGTTCACAGTTGTGGTTGTAATTGTTGCAGACAGTGACCCTGTGATAACACTGTCGCTCTCGATGTTGTTCCAGATCCATCGTTGACGCGCTTCATTTGCACGGAGCTCACCAGAGGCTACTTCCTGGAGCACAATGAAGCAAAGTACACTGAGCGCAGGCAGAGGGTTTATACATGCATGCGCATTCCCAAGGAGCTGGAGAAGGTACTATCAATACTACAACTATAAACTATAAAACTAAAACACTAAAACATAGTGGTGTGCTCGTTAATGCATTAATCTGCCTAATGTGTACTTTGTTTTCAGTACTTCAGTAACAGTTTGTTTTGCATTTAGTCCAATTGTTTGCAATTTCAAAACAACATTAGACAGTTAAATACTTATCATCCCAATTCGTCAAAAGTATAATTAAGGCTGATGCAAGTTGCGATCTCAGCTACACATACTAAAATCTGCATATAAAAAAAACATGTCAACAATTTTGTAATAATAATGAATGTCATTAAAATAATATTATATAAACATCTAATCACTTAAACTGACACCAGTATATTTGTGTTGTTCTTCTTTCCAACACCAGGTGTCAGTGATTCTTACCTTCATCAGAGTAAAACAATCTCTTCTGCCTTCTTGAGTGTGATAGGAGAGGTGTTTATTCAACTTTACGATCAATGTGGTGGCTGTAGTTTGTTGAGATATGTTAAATCTAGCACAAATCTAGTTACAAACATTAATGACTTTAATGATTTAATGAGTTTTTTCCTTTGGCTGTGACTCCTTCACTGTCTGTGTGACTGACAGTAGATCATTTTCCCTCATTGATATACACTACTTCTCATTTGCTGTGTTAAACTTACATTGAAGTTAAATTTAACTATTTTTTAAAACAGTAGTGTGCGTATTATGCTGCCTTGTTTGCATGTTTGTGCCAAGAAACACATGCAAACATGCACAGAAACACATTTCAAAATTATGACACCACTTATGACTCCATTTGTTTATCATACTGCAGCTGCAATATTGAGCACAATAGTCAGTGTGTGTTTTTCATCAAATCATTCTGCCTCACTAACAAACTATCACAGAATATCCTGCTACCATAGTGTTTTAGACAAGGTCAATACACTTTAGAGAGGAAAACTAATTGAATAGTTACAGAGAGGGTGATAAAAAGAAAGCTTATTAATCGATTACAAGGTGTCTGCAAAATGTTAAACAGGTTTTTAAAGCACAATTCAAAAATTCTTAAAGTCACGTGGAGCAAAAAAAGATGAGTGGTCTCTTTCTGTGCAGAAATGTGTCCTAACAAGCAAAACCAGACCACCACAGCTGGTTGGGTTTTTCCTTGGGGGCAGGACAGGAATGTGTGTAAATATAAAAGACCTCAGTGACTTTACTATGTTAAGAAACCTAGCCAACTTTATGGGAGCCTGACAGGGCCCCAAGAAAACTCACACACTATCCACCAATGGGAGACAAACACTCCCACCAGCTTCTACCAGTACTACTTCAGTTCCTTCCTGTTTTTTCCTGTTAGAAGTAGGAGTAAGAAGACTTATTCTGGGTTAAATGCATTCCTCATAAAAGATTCCTTTCAAAATGACAAGGCAATGGCTCTTCAAGTATGGGGAACTATGACGGTATGCATCTGCTGCTTAACTGCGTTGAGGGACTGTCATTTTGCTTTTACCTGCATGTTTTGATATGTGTTTTTTACACACAGTAGATGTGTGAAAAAATAAGAGCTACAAATCATATACTGCATCTGGATGTGTAGGAATTGATGTGCACTTAAATTTTTCATGTATTTTTGTTAATTTTTTTTCATTAAATGTATAATGTCCTTTGTTTGATAGACAGAGGTGCTAATTTATCTTTTAAGATGAGTATGTGCGTTTACAGGCTGTTTAGAGTGATAATTGTTATTCAATAGTTTTTATTTAATAGTTATTTAACCTGGAGATGTTGTTGTGTGACTCTTCCAGCTGATGATCTTTGGCTTCTTCCTGTGTGTGGATGCTTTCCTGTACGTGTTCACCCTGCTGCCCCTCAGGGTGCTACTGGCTCTGCTACGCCTCCTGACGTTGCCGTGCTGTGGCTTCAGGTCAGAGCAAAAACACACACATTCATAGTTTAAGATGATACTAAACACATTTTTAATTTGACTTGTGTTTTTTTTAAGTCAGTATTTTCAACAAGCTGTTGTATTTTACTCAGTTGAACAGGATTCACTTAATAAACTGTAAAATGTTAACAATAATTACACTAATGAAATTAAGAGTTTTTACAGGAGGTGTGTGAAAGGGTTCTGCCTGTCACTTCTGCAAACTCTACCTCTTAATAAGATCAAGTTGCTCTTATTCTGTCTGTGTAGAAACACTTAATAAAACAACATTTTCATGTATTGGAAAATGTGAGGTTTGTATGGAAAATCTTAGTAGTGGACATGAGAAAGAAAAACATTAACATAGAGTAGCAACATGTTAAGTCTATATAAGTTATATTAATAGAAATCTTTTCATATACACAGATCTGGTTTTCATTTTCACTTTGAAACAATCTGGCCAAAACATGAGATTAATAATTTTTTAATGTATGCAACTTTGAAATAAAACACACAAAAAAACGGCATAGTACAGCTACAAGGCATTTGTACACAAATCTCCCTGATAAATACTGCTTCTCCCCCTTCCTGCCTCACCCTCTGTCTGATTCCTTGCCTTCCTCCCTCTGCAGGGCACGCACATGCCCCTACTGCAGAAGAAGCAGGTATGCTCCCTCGACAGGCTTCATTAATGTTATCAGTGTTACCTCCACATCCATTCACGGGTCTCTCATCTCCATTTTGTCTGTTAATATACAGCTTGGCGCCGCGCATCATATCCCACTGCCAGCCGGAGCAGCCATGCCGGTCCCTCATAAATCTGGGTTTATGAGTTTATGTTTTTTATACACATCCTCAGAAGGTTTGCTCAGGGCACGGTTTTTTCACGCTGGTTCTCGTCACTATGTTGTTTGTCAGTGATACAAGTGCATACGCTCACTGGAGGGCTCCCTGGCCTTCCACCGCTGATCTCTGAGCAGCTTTTCTGGAGCAGTTTGGGGCTTATTTGCCTTTGTAAGAGCATCTCATTGCAGTTCTTGTGGAGGAAGGGAAAACTATTCACCACCCCTATACAGATAACCCCGACTGCTCTACAGAAGAAAAATGACTGTTTTCTGCTCTCAAGTCAGCTTCTCTAACCAGGTTTCATATCAGCCATGAAGCTTTCTATTCCTTTTCTGGCCCTGAGTGTTAATCTTGCGTGTGAAAGGCGCAAACAGTAGGTGGCTACTTGGGATGTAGTGCGTAGCTGGCTGCACTCAAACGCAATGTTCATGTGTATAACAGAGATAACGCTTGTATAATGGAGATAACGAGGACTGTTAGGCGCAGACTACAGTACCAGCTGGCTGCAACAGCTTTGCATGTAGAGCTCTGTGTGTGTGTCGCGTCGCATATGTTGGTGATAAGATGCTGTTTGAGAAGGATGCTCACTTCAGTCACCTGAATACCAAAGATGCTGTTTATATTTTGTTGGGTTGTAGACTGTTGGTCCAACAACACAAGACTCTTCATTTCACATGGGCTCTGGGAACTTATGGTTTATGGCTATATGGTACTTCTCTACAATTTTACTTTTATTTTGAAAACATAATGATTAGATTAAGTGACAAAATAGTAATGAAAATAACTATTAAGTGTAGGCAAGACAGTTTTGTTTAAGCTGTATAGGAGAAACACAGAGGACATCCAAAGTACTTTACATAAGCAAAACTGTTTTAGAACGTCCTTCAGCAACGAGATGAATGTTTAAAAATTCAGGGTCACTTAGAAATTCCTTGTTTTTAAAGAAAAAAAAATGTTCCAGCTATTTTTTTATGGATCTACGTGGACATACAGAGGCCCATACGTTCCAGTGGTGCTTAATGTTTGTTAATTTAAAAGTCTAACTGACCATTAAAAAAACATTTTATAATAAGCCAGCAAAGCTGAACAATGTTGTGCTGATTAAAGGGGCAATAGAAGTGGCTTTCTTTAGACTAGTTGAGTATCTGGAGCATCAGTAATTTTGGGTTTGATTAGAGAATCAAATTGGCCAAAGAACTTTCTTCTAAAGCTCTTCAGCATGTTCTTGTTCTGAGAAATAAAGGCTATGCCCAGCAAGAAATTGCCAAATATCATACAATGCAGTCTACTGCTCCTTTCACAAAGCAGCACAAACAGGCTATTACTAGAAAAAAGTCACCTTCTGGGCCAAATCTAAGAAATAAAGATTACTGTGGGCAAAAGAAGAGACACTGGACAGAGTAAAAAAAAAAAAACAGAAGAGTTTAAGGTGTTTGAGTTTGATGAGAAATGCCCATCAAGCCAGTCCATCCTTGAGGAGGTGCTTGAGGAAGCATTGTTTCTTATTAAACTCTGTTTATGTATTTTCCTTTATTTGTAAGTGATTCCAAACTTTTGAATGGAACTCACTTATTTGAATTTCATTATTTTAGTAAGTGCAAGTGAGTTGTTTTTTCTTGCGTAGTGTTTACATACTTCAGAGTTTTAAAAATATATAGTGATATGATCAAAATAAATACAAATTGTCAGAAATAGTACAGCAGAAATACATTACTGAAAATACAGAAATAAAGTTCAATACATTGGTTAACACTAGTTTTTGTTATTTTCACGTTTCATTTAGTTTTTAGAGAATTATTACAGCAGCCTTCCTCTTTTATATTTATACTTCACTGCTGCCTTAGTGTCACTTCTCCGTTGTAAGACGTTTATTTACTGATTAATTATTAATGCTTGTGTGTATTCAACATTGCACATAAATCGAAATGTAGAATAAGATCACGTGCAAGAGGCTGAAGCTTTTATTATTTTGAATCACTTCCGGACCACTGGATGGCGCCATGAACTCAGAAAAGAACAAGAAACCATCAACATCATTAGGACATATTCCTAAAAGGCTATTTTTATGTTGTTACCTGCAGTGTTTCTTTAGTACAAGTATCAGTATGACAGAACTATAAAGGCTGATCCTCAGTGAGTTCTAGTCTTCATTCAGTGAATTCAGTTTGCACTCCAGCGGTTACTTGGTTATGATGATAGTGATGCGTTGGCCACAATGGATCAGATGTTGATCTTCACAGCCCTGTGCTCAGCTGCACATTGGTTCAGGCTGTGAGACACTTGATTAAGCTAATTTACACATATTTTTTCCCCCACTCTCTCAGCTCAGTGCAGCTCCTGAGATAGTTCAGATGTTCTACTTTCAATCCCCCACTCCTTCTCTCTGAAAAATATTTTTTCTCCTGTGTTATAAGAGGAGTTAGGGGTGTGGAGTAGGCCCATCGCTGTGATGCAGTTAACAGCAGCTTAAATTAATAAAGCTTACATTTTGTTCTGCCACGAGTTGCAGAATAAGGAGCAGGTTAGGTAGTCTATTCAGTGAGTAATGTGAAAATTGTTAATAATGGTAAAATGGTTTTCAGTGCTGCTGTACTGTGGTTACTGAGTGAGTGAATGTTTTCTATGGAAATCCTAATAGTAGTGAATAATACAGTGGTTTAGTAATCAGCCTGTGTGATGATACAGTAGATTTAACACATTTTTCTTGCTGTAGTCTGTGATGCTTGCAGACAAACACTCCAGACTCCAGACAGTTGGTATTAAGATTTCTCCAACTCTTTCCTGTCTTAGTAAATACTAAATCACCGTCCCTGTGGATTAGTCAGCCCTCCTCTTAACATGCTCCCAAGCTACCACTGTCATTAATTAGTTCCTCATGTTTGAAGCACATTATTGCACATTAAAATAATCATATTTTAATGTTGCTGCACTATGTGAGAGCTTTAGTCTGTTGTACTCCTCCCGCTTTTTGCTCACACAGCATAATTTGAAGCATTTCTGTACCCATTTTGCTACTGAAGTTGATGTTGCTATAGCAGATATGAATTTTTGTTGATGTTCTGTGGCCTCTTTGGTGGAGAGGAGAAAAAGATTTTATCAAGAGCAGAGGTACAGAACAATAACAGGAAAATAATATTAAAAGGAGATAAATCCTACAAAGGAGATAACGCGTAGTACAAAGGAGATAACATTTCATATCGTATTTTCTGTTATCGCTGTTTGTTACTTTTTCCTTCATGTGGGACAAATAATTTTGAACAGAAATGAATTATTTAACCATGTGTGTGTTGTCCTGCTGTTTCCTTGCATGGGATGACTATCGGGGTTCATTCGAAGCTTCATAACCAGCTGAAGCGATATTGATCTGGTGGTGTATTAAATCAGGCCTCACTTTATACCAGTGTATTGTATGTGTTACTTTGATTTGGTGAACATGTCTGTTAGCATTACATAAATTATGTCTTGGTGAAATAACATGTAGCTGTACACTCGGGAAATGACCTTATTTTGTGTGCATGTTTGTATATACAGTACATATACTGGATATACTGCACTGTGTATGTCAGCATGCAAGTCTGCACCTCAATACACAAGAATGTGCTGAAAAGTAATTTAAATGTGTTTTTGTACGATTACAGATATCCCACGTTGATGTTATTTTGTGTGTGTTGTCAGTGGGTCGCGGCTGCTGCAGCCAGCGCAGGTGTGTGATATGCTGAGGGGCCTGATCCTGGTGCTTTGCTTCTCCATGATGCATTACGTAGATTACTCCATGATGTACCACCTAATCAGAGGGCAGTCTGTCATCAAACTCTACATCATCTACAACATGCTGGAGGTACTCACACATTTCATACACTAATGTCTGACATTTATGCAGCATCACTTCAGGCATTTACACAACATAAAAGAAAACTAATGGTGCATTTTCAGTCACTGTTCTGTTGTGTGTTTAATACACAGCATAATGGTGCTTAATAGCTGTGTCTAATGATAGAGAAGCAGCCACTGTAAGATGTTACAACTCAGTCAAGCAGGGCTTTTACAAGTCAGTATTTCCAGCTTTGTGCGTTCGTACATAGTTTTTTACGTTTCTTTATATATCTGACACACGATTCACTTGTTTTGCCATCAGGCATTTATTAGATTACATCAGTGCTTTGATTTATTGTCAATCACTAATCACGTCATCGCTAACAGAACAGAAGCTAAGGCTGCAAAGAGGAAAACATTGTTTTTTAAAATGTCATCATGTGATGTTTGTTATTATAAAGGGTTTATCTGGATGTAAAAATTGTAATTGCTTCTCAAAAGAAAGCTAAAACATGACGATACATCTTGTTAAAATTAAAGGAAAAAGAGACAAACTTACATTTGAAATACTTTTATTAATTTATTATCTTGTGGTTCTTTCTGTCCAAGGTCGCCGACCGCCTCTTCTCATCATTTGGTCAAGACATCCTGGATGCGCTCTACTGGACGGCCACCGAACCCAAAGAACGTAAAAGAGACAGTTTAGGAGTCATCCCACATTTCTTCATGGCTGTTTTTTATGTCTGTATCCTTCTTGGTCAAGTCCACACTATCATCATTGATGTTCTCAGTCTCAGGCAAAGTTTGGAAGTTGTCAATGAAGTAAATAAGCTGCATTAGGCATGTCCTTTTTCAGCTAATATATATAATGTACAGTCAAAGCTGCATATAACACTCTTAAACTACTCCTTAGGAACACTGAAGATAAGATATTAAGATATTAAAATTAAATTAGTTTAGATTTTATTCTAAATAGATAAATTCACTACAATTAAAAGTGCAGGTTTACAACAGCTAGTTCCGACAAAGCAATTTGATTGGATAAGAGGCCTTCCATGAGTGCTGATATAGAGTATAACAGCACTGGGACTTTTAACTGTATCACCCCGCCACATAAGTGTTGTAATAAACAACAAAAAACAGTTTAGTTAGTTTTAAAATATATTGTAGACACAGTTTAATAAAGATCCAAAACCCAGGCCGGGTTTTCCACACATCCCCACTCAGTTCCAGTTAAAGGAACAGACTGAACTCTAAAGCTCAAGGAAAACAATAGTCCAGGTTTTCCCACAGATCCTCTCAAAAACAGGAAACTTCAGCTGTGCCGGTCTTTACAATGCTACATCTGAAGAGATAAGATAAACAGAGAAGTTTGTACTGTCTGTACTGTCAGACCAAGCTGTTAACTCGTTGGATTCACACATGCCACCACAGGAATCAGTAGTGAACCATGGCTTATTATAATGTTTAGTTAAGCTGTTGTGGAGAAGTCTGCTCAGTGTTTGTGTTGTTTAGCAACCTTCATCCACATCACAGACATGCTGATATACAGAACAACAGCACTCCAGTTTGTGATATTACTTAAGTAAACTGAGCCTTAGCTAATTCACCACACAGTAAGTTATGTATATACAGTGCCTAAAAAAAAGTATTCACCCCCTTGGATGTTTCACACTTTTATTGACATCATAAATCAATCATTGTCAATATAAGTTGGCAACTTTGACAAATAAAAAAAATCAGAAAAATACCTCATTAATGTTAAAGTGAAAACTTTCTGCAAAGTAATGTCACTTTAATAAAAATCAGTGTTTGCATTAATATTCCCCTCCCTTTTTAAAATGACTCACCTAATCGAACAGTGGTCCAGATATTTGGTGCTAATAGTCCCACAATTAGTGAAATGGGGATCACCTGAGTGCAGTGACTGTGTCTCAATTGATTGAAGTATGAAGACATTTGTGTCTGGAAGGTCCAGTCACTGGTTAATCAGTATTCCTGGCTACCGTTACTCCATGAAGACAAAAGCACACTTTAAGCAACTCAGAGAACAGGTCAATGAAAAGCATAAGTCAGGGGATGGATACAAAAAAAACTCCAAAGCACTGAAAATCCCCAGGAGTTCAGTGAAATCCATCTTCAGGAAATGGAAGGAATATGGCACATAAATCTGCCTCGAACAGGCGTCCACACAAACTGAATGACCGTGCAAAAAGGACACTAGTGATAGAGGCCACTAACACACCAATGACTACTCTGAGGGAGTTACAAGCTTCAGCAACTAAGAAAGGAGAGACTGTGAATACACCAACTGGGTTCTTCACCAGTCGAAGCTTTATGGGAGACTGGCAAGGCGAAAGCCACTGTTGAAAATAAACTATTAAATCAAGACTTGAGTTCACTAAAAGGCATGTGAAAGACTCCATGGTCAAGTGTTCAAGGTTCTTTGGTCTGCATGTTACCACAAATACACCATCCCCACTGTGAAACACGGTGGTGGCAGCGTCATGCTGTGGGGATGCTACTTGGCAGCCGGCTGTGAGGTAGTTAGTTAGGCTTGTTAAGGTAGAGGGTAAGGTGAAACTATAGGCCAGTCATGCAGGACAATCTTATTCGGTCGGCAAGACAACTACAGCTTAGAAGTAGATTTGTTTTTCACTAACCCGAAGCATACAGCGAAAGCTACACAGAAATGGTTTACTGACCACTAGGTGAATGTTCTGGAGTAGCTGAGTCAAAGCCCAGACCTTAATCTAATAGAGAATTTGTGGATGGACTTGAAAAGGGCTGTTCACATTCGGTCCCCATGCAACCTGACAGAACCTGAGCAGTTTTACAAAGAAGAATGGCATAAACTTCCAATGTCCAGATGTGCAAGCCTAATTGAGACTTATCCACACGGACTCTGTGCTGTGATTGCAGAGGTGCATCTACTAAATACTGACCTGAAGGGGGTGAATATTAATGCAAACACTGATTTCACATCACATATTTTTTTTAAAATTGACATTACTTTGTAGAAACCTGTTTTCACTTTGACATTAATGAGGTATTGGTCAGATTTTTTTTGTCAAATTTGCCAAATTATATTGACCATGATTTATCAAATCAAACATTCAAGGGGGTGAATACTTTTTATAGGCACTGTATACTTATAACTTCGTATGTGTCTCTAATTCCTTACAAGCATGAATAGTATAAGTTTGTTTTATAGCAGTATTAAAGCATTATTATAGCACATAAACAGCTAAGTGACCCACACGACCAAGTGGAGAACAGGATCTAATATTTTAAAGAATAAAGGAGCTGTTGCCAGGAATTCAGCTTTTTGGCGAGGATGTGTTTTCTCTATGTGTTGCTTTAAGTTACAATGAGCTGTTTTCCTGAGTTGTTGTCTATCAGTCCTCCACGCCATCCTCATCATGGTCCAAGCCTCCACTCTCAACGTCGCCTTCAACTCCCACAACAAGTCCCTGCTGACCATCATGATGTCCAACAACGTCAGTACACACACACACACACACACACACTGCAATTCAGCTGCGGCTGCAACACAGCAGTTTGTGTTTTCACTATCATAAAGCTTCTGACTGCATTTCTGTTCTTGTGTTGCTATTCTCTCAAACAGTTTGTGGAGATCAAAGGAAGTGTGTTCAAGAAGTTTGAGAAGAACAACTTATTCCAGATGTCAAACAGTGGTAGGATATTCAGTGTTATATTGTTAAACCTTATTGGAAAAATATGTTTCTGTGTTGTTTTACTTCATATATAGGGGAAAAACAGCATAGAAGTGTAAAATACTGAAATAATACTGTATAAAGAAAATGACAAAGTAAGGAAGAGGGACATGATTATAAGCAATGATGGATTAACAGGTAAATGTTGTTTTTAAATAGCCTTAAATATTTTCTCTAGAAAAAAAAAAAGAATGAGCATAATTATTGACAATTGGTAAATCTGTCTAATAATTGGCCACATTTCAATTTAAATATATCATTACACTAAGAAAAGTAATTGTTATTTATTGATGGAAAGTACTGGGAGTTATCGTGTAATAATAAATATTTCTAATCCACAGTACTCCTTTTGATTTCCCATAATACTTTAATACTATGTCTAGTTTGATTTCAAAGCAGGATTCAATTACATCTATGTGACATTAAAAAAATAACCTGTAGAAACTTAATTGAAAATGAAGTTGGGGGTAAATGCATCATTAGTACAGTTGTGTCTTTACTGATCACATTTTCATAGCCGGCCTCTGGAGTTGAGAGTCTAATGGCAAATTTTTTTTTTTATCCTGCAGATATCAAAGAGCGGTTCACCAGCTACGTTCTCCTGCTCATCGTCTGTCTCAGGAATATGGAGCAGTTCTCATGGAACCCAGGTAAACATCTGTTTTCCCCTTAAACTAAAGTTACATAGTTTTTTACTTATTTATTTTTGCAGTAAATGCTTTTTACTGAACTTTATACTTTTAAAACTATTTATACATTAAAGTTGGAATATTAACATCTGAGCGCAGGGATCAGTGCTGTCAGGGCAAAAATTATGACAGATGTGCTGAGTAGCTCATTTGCTGTTGTTTTGGCTGACCCACTGCAGCACATTAAAGAACCTCAGTCACTGAGAGCTGGATGTTTCTGTGTGCAGTTCTCTGAAAATGGTCAGCTCCTCCTGACAGTCTGATTAGTCTGACACACATTTATTTTCCCTGGTGGTGTCTGCACCTCTTTTTTTACACTGTACAGTAGAGACCTGGCTAAGTACTGACTGCACACTTCTTGACAGTTAAACTGAATAAAATGAGTTTGTTTTACTCATTAAACATTTAAGACATTAATATATCTATGGGACATGTAATGAAATATTAGCAATAATCTCTGAATCTTTTTCAATGTAAACTGCTGTAATCTGACCTAAGAAATATATGTACAATGCATTTGTAAACTTTAAACTGCTTTGAGAGTCATTATATTAAATTAAGCCTGTGATTGTTGTTTTTCCTCGATGGCAGCGGAAACTTTATTTCCTTTTGCTTTATCATTTTATTCATTGTTATAAATTATTATTTGTGGCCACTAGCTGCATTGATGAATATACTTGTCTTAACAATGGATAAACAAACTTGTGTGATGGTCTGAATGACAAATTGAGCAAGAGCCAGGTATTGGTAGAGAACAAAACAGAGGTAAAAGGACAGGGAATAGCAGAGCTACACATGGCCTAATGGTGTTCACTAACGTGTTAGAAATTTTACAGTCATCCTATGTGGACAAAAATCTATTAATAAATTTTTAATTATGTTATGATTAGAGGTTGGCCGATATTGGATTTTTAGTGGCTGATGCCGATGCTGATATTGAGAAATCAGTCTGGGCGATAGGCCAATAAGAGGCAGATATGATACATCTAATTACAGTAAATGAGACACATGAAGAAAATTGGTGAGACTAATTGAACTTATAGGAATTTATTATGCATAAATATTTATTAAAATCTAAATTTAAAAATATTAACAATTGAAGTAGCGTTTAGTGCAGCCTTTCCCTTTCTGTTGCTGAAACATATACAAAAAAATAAATAAAAATACTGGAATAAGTAGGGGATGCTTTATCGGTGTAGCTAACAGCAGGGACATTACTGGTATGTGAGCTAATTTGAGTTGAAATGTGTTATGTAAACCAGTTATTTAGATGGCTATTTAGATTGGCTAATTACTTAGTTTATAACATTTTTGTGTTATCAATATGTATATTATATGTGGATTAAAAACAAAATAGTGGTTCATCTTGGTGTTTAAGTGTGCACATGGACACTCTCCTTTCTAGGATGAACTTTCTCAGTACAAATTAAAATAAAATTTTGTTTATATGTAAGACCTAGAGCGTCTTGTGCATTTTCTCTCCTCAGACCACCTGCTGGTGTTGTTCCCTGATGTCTTCATGGTCGTCACCTCTGAAGTTGCTGTTGACGTCATTAAACATGCTTTCATCACCAAGTTCAACGACATTAATGCAGATGTAAGAACCACACCTGATGCTTACTGTTGAATACAAACATTCACTTACAACTTTCTCTAATTCCTTTATCTTTCTGGTCTCCTCCAGGTGTACAGTGAATACAGAGCTAGTTTGGCCTTCGATCTCGTCAGCAGTCGACAGAAAAATGTAGGCAACTGTCTCTTTTCCAGATCACCATCATGTATATAGACTGAGGTTGTTTTGGGTTGAGTACAGTAATCTCTGCTCCTTTGTCTCTGTGTAGGCTTGTACCGACTACAGTGACTCAGTGGCCCGGAGGATGGGCTTCATCCCTCTGCCTTTGGCTGTTCTGGTAAGAGAGGCTGCCATCTGTTGCTATTCAGGAACTAAATACCAGAACAGAGTTTGTCATTGGCACATAAACATTAGCCAGATCCTCCTACAAAGTTTTGTGCCTCACATTGATCAAATTAGACTTTGACGTCACACATTCGATGTCTGAATTTCACTTTCTGCTGTTCAATGTTTTAACAGCTTATCCGAGTGGTGATGAGCTCGATTAAGGTGCAGGGAGCACTTTCATGCACATGTGTGTTCCTTTTTTATCTTGGGTAAGTCTACAAAGTTAATATCACTGATATAATTGCATGATTTTATTGTAGATTTTCTCACCAAGCATTAAAATTTGAGAGCCTTACTTCAACTGACCATGAAAAGTTAACCAGGAGGAAATTTAAAGGTTGAAACCAGTTTGTTCATGCACACTAATCTGCCGATAAAACAGCATGTTATTCCTTTCCTCTCTTTATTAAACTACTGGCTTAAAACACATGGATGTTTCTGTTCATATAATATTCAGATTTAGGTTTGTTTGTGATTATACGTTTTGTCTGAAATAAACACAGGCTTGTGTTCGGCATATAGCACTATAACACTCGCAGGCGCTGTCATAAACACACACCCAGATTCAGAGACACACAGGGTTACATAAGCATTAACACTGTGCAGTCATGCTCTCCCTGTGCTGGGCGTCTGATAGGCTCGCTCATTCTCATTTGCCAGATCCCATTGGGTTCGTACCATTGAAGAGTTTCCCTCAGGGTGAAGAATACAGTGTTGTCATCTCTTGTGCCATCTTTGGCCTTCCCCTCCCCCAATTTAAAAATAGCTCTAGCTTGAACAGACCACTGAAGATTCAGCCTTGCTGACTTGCTCTCAGTTCGAAACACCTTGTCACAGTGGGCAGTGGTCCACAGACCCAAATGTGTCCGTCTGTCTCTCATCAGTGTCACTGTCTGGGCCTTATAGCAAAGCCCAAACAGAAACACAGAAGTATGGTGCACATCAAAATCCCAGTGTCAGCTGTGGGATGTGAACGGTGGCGATAGAAACCAGATGTAAATGAGACTGAATATAGCTGTAGCCCAGCTAAAGACAGTACAGTGATACTGTAACATAGCAGACAGAGGGATTTAAACACCCTCACTTAAAATGTAATCATTGTTATATTTTGATTAAAATGCAACAAATCTGCGGTGGCACGGTGGTGCAGTGGTTAGCGCTGACGCCTCATAGCAAGAAGGTGTGAGGAAGGGTCCCTTACAAAAACTAGTATACTTTAATATATTTCAAGTATACTTCTATGTATACTTTTTTAATACTTCTTGGGACTAAATTGGCCCACTTTTTAGTTTACCTCTGACATATATTTGTTCATTTGTAGTTTAAAAGAAGTATAATAATTGTATACTTGAATATACTTAATTTTTGTATGGGTGGGTTTGATTCCTGGGTCGGCCAGGTGCCTGTGTGGAGTTTGCTGTGGTGGTTGTGGTTCTCTCCGGGCACTCCAGCTTATCTCACAGTCCAAAGACATGCAGTTAGGTTAATTGGTGACTCTAAATTGCCCGTAGGTGTGAGTGGGATGTGAATGGTTGTCTTTGTGTACATGTGGCCCTGCGTACCTCACCTCTTACCTGTATGACAGCTGGGAGAGGCTCCAGCACGCCCACGACCCCTAGCAGGATGAAGCGACTCTGAATCAGTCATCAAAAGTTGTTTAGCAAAAGTGCAGGTTTAAAATTGTATTTTAATATATATATTATTTTTACAGCTAAATAACAACAACAACATAAACAGAAAATGTTAATGCTATTATTGATCAGCAAAATTAAATATGCTTGTTCGCATTAGCGTGTTTGCATGTGAGAGTTTTTCATGCTTCCAGTCACAAATGCACGTCCCTAACCGCAGCTTTCTCCCTCTGTAGGCTGGTGACACTTAAGGTGTTGAACAGCATTGTGCTGCTGGGAAAGTCATGTGTTTACGTGAAGAGGGCCAACATGGAGGACAAACTGTTTGAGAGGCCCCCCACTGCTCCATCCTCCTCTGCAAAGAGTCCCAACAAAGCTGACCAAGCCAGATATCGCACACCTTCAGGTACAATTCCTCTGATTATTTAAGTCATAAGAAGTTACCTCACACCCATGAGGTGCAGCCAAAATCAACATAGAGAGAATTTTCACCTTAATGTGCAGTGCAACAGTGCAACAGTGCAACTTCAGCAGATTGACACAGTAAATGGACAACTAGCTGGCAAACATAGTGGAGCATGTAGCAGCTAAAGTTTTACTAAATTAATTCACCAAACCTGGAGATAAATAAATCTAGATTAATAAAAATGATTTTCAATCAGTAATAATGTAGCAGCAACTTTCAGCTTTAAATGCTAATGTTACTATGCCAGACATGACTTATGTTTGGTTCCCAACTTTTTTACACTGTTTCCAAGTGATAGAAATGTAATTAACTGTACATTACTATAGAAACATACATTATGTCCATTACTATAATGAGAAGGAACACACAGGTTGACCCAGTTGTAGCAGAGAGCTTTTCCCAGACACTTTACATAATTATTCAAAAATCTCAGCTTGATAACGCTGTGTCCCTGTCACTTATTACATTGCCAATTATATATTATTACATTGTAATAGCAATATAGTTAACAATAATCACAGTATAACGTTTTCACTAAATCGTGTAGCCATAGTTTTAAACAATATGCACCATTTTTCCACAGTGTGAACAGTTTGCATATACTGCAGTCTTTAAATGTTCAGCTATTAAAGTAGCTAGTGACAGAAAACATCTTTATTTGAAACTACACAGACACTTTCTTACATTATTTTACAAATGTAAGACAAAGAGTTTTTCTGAAATTACCTGTTGGTTTTTAAATCTCGCAATCAGGGTGATAGAAATTCACATTATCTGAACACTGCTTTCCAGACCTGTGTTGGTCCACTGAAAGCATGTTTATGTTAACATTTTAACAGTTAACACCTAAATATACATTTTAAACATTTAGCTGACACATCAGCACAGCTCTGTGTCGAGCTTCAGGCAGCTGATGGAAACATCCAGCCACCCTCTAACTTTTTAGCTAAAGATATTGATTGTAACTCAAGCAAAACAGTTTTCATGAAAACAAATCTAAGCTCATAGCCATTTTTTCATCATTGTGCATAAAACATGCAAAATAATAATAAAAAAAGACATTGTTCAAGCAGGAGTGAAACTGTATTTATAATAAGTTTAAACAATAAAAAGGCAGCAGAACCAGGCTGTCGATTACATGAATGATCATGTTATGTAATTAGTAAGTAATTACTAACTAATCAGACTGATTAAATCCATGATTGATTCTAATTGTTTTTGCTCCACTTGTGAGCTTGTCGTTCCTTTATACTGTGACCACAGAAGTCGGCGTGTTTTTTTTTTTCATACAGTTCAGCGACAACATGACTGTCTGCTCCAGGTGCATGCACAACCACACCACCATTTTTTTTATTTATACACTAAACTATTAGCTATTAAATTGATCTTAAAAAATTACAGTAGATGTTAGTTGCAGCCCTACACTTCCATTAATGTCAGTTGTATATGTTACAATTAGCAGTTTCTCTAGAAGGACAAACAAACCAGTCTTTTAAACTATTTACAGATGAATTCCTTCATCAAATTGATGCCAATTTCTTAAAAAACACACGATCAGAAACATTTCTGTCTTTCTGAAACCATTAATTGACTGTATTCTTTCCTTAACTCCCCATTCTTACGTGCCCAACTTAAACTTTAAACGTAAAACTTCAAGCAGCCTTTTGAAGTTGTGAGATTGGTCAAAATGTCCTCACAATGATGGCAACAAACTGAAATTTTGTTACACAACCACAGAGACGTGTATACACACACACACTTGGAGGTGGCAGTTATCTCCCTGCCATCCACAGCCAAATCCCTGCAGATCTGTTTCTCCAGTGTTTGCCTCAGACGTGCCTGCTGTGCTGAGCCAGGAGCTTTACAACGATGGTGCATTGTGCCATCAAACATCAAAGCTACAACCACCGCTAGCGTTTCAAATAAATCAGGTTTCTCACAAAGGAGCAGCAACATCTAAAGTATAACAACCACTGCTTTAAGGTTGTGGGAAATGAATTCGTCTCTCCACATGTTTACTACTGTAGAGATTTGAACCTCTCTTCCTTAACATTAAACTACTTGGGCCTCCAGCTTCACCCGCTGCTCTACAAGATGCACTGCACAATTAATTCATCTGCATGTCTTTGTCTTTACAATGATCCGGATTCACATAACACTTAACATATGCCTTCTGTCCTGAGGGCAGAAACTGGCAACAAGCTGTTTCTCGTCAGCTGTCTGAAGCCATGTGGTGGTTAACTAATCTTCAAAAGAAGACCTGGAGACCTTCTTTACATGTAAACAGCAGGGGTGTAATAATTCTCCAAATCCACGATTCTGTTCAGACCTCAGCTTTTTGTTTGTAGAGTTGGGGCTGAACGCCTCATAATACAGATGACCTACACTCTGCTCACACACAAAGGCAAGTGATAGGTTCCTCTCACAACAGGAAATATCAGATTTCTGGATACTGTATCAAATTTGCAGACGTCAATGAGCATAAACTTTTATTACCTTCTAAAATCGATACGGTAAATGTAGACTAGATGAACGCTAACGCTTTATTTGAAATCTTTTTCTGGCGTTTTAGCTTTGGTTGGATCAATCTCCTGGAGGGATATGTGTCTTTTAGATGTTAGTTACATCCTGAGCTAGTCACATTGCAATACTATCAGAGTTATATCAGAGTTTACATTTGTTTTGTTGTAAAATCTAGACAGCGGGCTGAAAGATGCTAAAACACTCCACAGAGCTGAGGGGAACTGCAGAGTCTGGTGGTAGTTCACTAGAAGTTTGTTACTATTCACAACCATTTCATACTGCACAGTCATTTAATCCAAAACTAAAGCTACATTATTAAGAACTGAGATACTAGTAGCATGAGACTCCTCTTGGCTCTGCCCACGTTCAGGTGTTGGTGTTATGAAATTACAAGGCTGCCAGGCAGTTCAGTGACTCTGTTAGTTTTGGAGCACATTTCAACAAAAAAACGTTCATCAGCAATGTAATCTCAATGGCCCAACTGTAGAGACATGGGGTATACTGGAAGGCAATCAGTGCAGACCCTGGGATGCTTCATCACATCCTGAAATAATGACTAGCTACAGGAGCTAAAGCTCTAATGCAATCACAGTTTTAAAATGGCTTTAAATTCAAAATGCTTTAAATCGTTATTTCTTCGTCCTGGATAATTCCACATCATTAAGTTTTGTCAAAGATACATTGACCAGTTTTATTAATAGAGGAATTTGTTTGGTGGATTTGCTGAAAATATTGAATCTGTCAGACAGAACAACATGGTCATTTTTGAATGTCGCACAAATTTAGTTCTGATGTGTCCAAATTATTTTGCCACATTCCTCACACACACAGTTATCGATGTAAACTGGGATGTTGACCCAAAACAGATTTTACATTTACTGTACTATAAACTCAATCAGCTGATTCAACACTGAATTATTTAGGCGTAACTGTCAGTAATACCAACAAAACCTCGCTTTCTCTCATATTCTGTTGGTGCGTGATGTGTTTTAATGGCTTCCATCTCATTTGAAATTCTTTTTAATGCCCTGCTTAAACACACACAGACTCAGCTCTTCACTGTAAGTGTTGGTTCAGCTCTGTCTACACTAAAGTAGGTTTGTTGTAGCCACGTAGCCCGAGGCCAGGCCGTTGTCTCTGTGGACATTCTTGTTAATGTCCAACCCTGCTTCACTCATTCCTCTGTGATTCAATGAATTATTCTGTTTGGTTGATTTTTCTAATGTAACTACACTCTGTTCACTCAACATGAAAAGGGTCTGCAGTGTTTTTCTCTTAACACAATGCAGCAGATTGTGATGGAAAACAACTGTGCTGATGTATGCTCAGTGTCAGCTTCCTTCTCCGGGTACTTTTCATTATTCTCCCTCCGAGCTGCTTTGAAACTGAGCAGTCAGGTGGGTGTAGGTTGTCTGACTTGGTGGTGCCAGCAGGTTGAATCAGTCCCTGTCACTCAAACCAGTGCTGCTCTTTGTATTACAGTCTAAGAGCTAGTGCAGGTAGACATCACCTTCTGCCACAGTCCATTTCCTTTCTCTAGATTATCTAAATTAAATGTCCTCTTCCTCACACTCTCACGTCTCCTAAAGCTTCTATGTATTTCTATATATTAGCTCCCTATATAATAATATATTAGATGATTGAAGAGTCAACGTTACTATGATCCTCTAAATACAGATGAATATAACTATGTTCATCTTCACTGTGAAGTTAGACATGATGGTGTTTTTATTGTCACTAAATAATTAATCCGAAGACTAGATTAATAATATTAATCAGTAATCAAAACGTCACTATCATAATCCAGCCCATTTAAATGTGTAAAATCAATAACTTGATATTTTGGTATATGCTTTTTCACTTTCCTGCTGAATACTGTTACCTTTCTCGTGTCTGGGTGTTAAATATGAAATGAGCAGTGAAGTAGATTAGTTTAGCATAAAGACTAGATACAGCTTGCATTGATCACTCGAAGGCTCACTAATGAACAGGCTGTATCCTCTATGTTAAATTTAAGTATGAAAAGAAATGGGACAAGATAAATGCTGTAACTTTTACCTGCCTACAGGTGCATCTCTGAATTATCTGATGATCCATACGTTATTACTACTGTCATGTCTGTTCTTTACAGGTGAATCGAAGGTGGAGCAGATCCCTGGCACACCCTGCAGAGCACCTTCCTCCTCTGTGACCACCCAGCCAACTCCGAGGACTGATCTGTTTCCACCTCCACCCACCGACACAGTTACTGCTGCACCAACAAGCCGTCCTTCAACTCCACCACCTGAACCTGAACAACCTCCGTCCTCACTCTCCAAAGAGGAGGAGGAGGAGGAGGAGGAGGAGGAAGAGGAGGCAAAAGGAGACTCTGAACTGAAGCACAGGACTACCAACAAAGATCTGCTGGAGATCGACCGTTTTACAATTTGTGGTAACCGCATAGACTGAGCAGCTACAGCCGGAGATGTAGTTAATAACCACTCAGGAAAGACAGAGAGCAAAGGCCTCTCCGCCTGGCTCTGGCCAACAGCAGCGGAAAGCTGAGTATTTATTAAAGCCAGAGGCAACACAGTAAGTTATTATCAACATGGGAACGCGACGTGAGACGTTCCTGCAGCTGTTGTTGAAGTTTGACAAAGAAAACTTCAGCTGGACTGGAAACAGCAGGAGCCAGAAAGTGTGAGTGTGGCAGCCCAGTCGTCACGATGAGCTGCACGTGTGGAAGTGTTAATATGATGCAGTATTTAGAGTGAGTGTGCAGGTGTGAGATTGTGTGTGAGCAAACAGTACCAGCACTTCCTGTATGAGCATCGCTGGGATCAGAAAGAGTTTTTCAGTTCACTCAGCTGCCAGAAAATGAAAAACTTTGTTTCTGATATTAAAGGTAACACCAGAGACTTTTTAACTGCATCAAGTGTTTCCTTTTTTTGTACTACCTAGTACCTACCTGTTTCTTTATTTTTAAAAACGGGTTGTGATCCAACATTTTAATCCAACTGACAAATTAGGAGCAGTGTTCTAAAACATTCAGATGTGGAAAGGTTTCGAAGGCTTCCTTCAACAAGGTACTTTCAGCCAGTGGTTCCCAACCTGATTACTAGATGAATTTGTTGGGTCAAGATGACATGCAGGAAAAAATGTGGACTGTGTAGACTTAACTCCATTGTTTACAGTTTTACTTGTAAATTATTGATAAAAATTATTCAAATCAAACAAAAGCACTTTTCAGGTGAATTAGTCAAGGCCTGTACGCCAACAGCTGGGTCACAATCAGATATTGGTTTGTTTTAAAGGGTCCAATGCTAAAAGAAAGTGCTGTTCATTTTAAGAATCTGTACATTGTTACCCAGTTCAGATGGAAATTAAAGTTTTCACCTCGGTGGGACACGTCTGCATTAGTGATTCATCATTTCCACATCAGATGTTGTGGTGAGCACCACTAAGAACACTGACTGCTAAACGAAGCTTTTTGTGCTCACAGCCAACAGATAAGGTAATTTTGTCTAAATAACACCTTCAGGAACTGAAAGACTTTTTATTAAAAATGACCCAGCCAACAGAAGCTGCGGGTCAAATATTGGTACATTCTTATCGTATAAACTATAAATCTGCTCCTTCTACCAAACAAAAAGAAATTTAAAATTGGCTCCTAAAACTGATAAATATAGAATATTTTATTTTAATTTTCCTTCTTGCTTATGACACATTATTAAATATAAAGTGTATTAAATCAACTTGAAATTCATCACTTTGTAATGCAGATAATTATTGACAAATTGTTGGAGAATTTATTTAAATTTTTCTCTGCTTTCGGTGTGGAGAGTGTTTGCACTGATGGACCTTATTGTCTTAAGTACGACAGGTCATGTTTCTCATGTTCTAATGTTTACACCGTAGATAAATCGAAGCAATATTTCAGCGACAAAATGCCTTTTTTTGCATGTGTGTTTACTTTTTGTTAATTGAAGTATGTGAAGTTATTTCAGCTTTCCTTTCAATGCAGTGAAAAATCTATAAAGTAGCGTAAAATAAGCCCTAAAATACAAAAGCCTAGTTATATCACCAAGCTTTCATCCAACAGAATGTATTAATTATATATCGGAGTGATAACACTCCAATCAGGGGCTAATATTTAATTTAGAGTTAAATAAGTTTTGATTTTATACATTTGTTAAATCTGAGATCTGATTATTAGTAGATTATGTAGCACTTTATGATTCGTACCGACTATACAATGTTACACTTTGCATTTCCACTGAGTTATTCCACAGCAGTTGTCTTATGAGGCAAACTGAGAAGTATTCATGGCGAAAACATTTCACCGGCGCAGCGTAAATGTTGAGGTTTAAAATTATTGTTATAGTGACAAACTAAATGCTGGTACATTTTAAAACTATCTACCACAGAAATCACATCTGTGAGTGTGTTTTTCTTTCTTCCTGTCATTCTCAATGTATTTGAGAATTTAAAAGGTACTTTGCTTTGTTAGCGAGACAGTAAAATATTTAAAGTTGTTTCGCCAGAGTTTTACTTTAAGCAGAAGGTGTATATAGTTATAATGTTCGTTACCAATGTAATAAAGATGATGGTTCTGTTTTCAGAGCTGCCAGTTAAGCCATATTATTGACATCTGACTCTTCAGTGCTTTATGTGATTTTTGTCTCGTCTCCAACGTTCAGCCTCGTTGCTCCTCCTGAGTCTGAAGTGGAGAACCACAACTGGACCCAGATGAGCTCGGCTGTGCTAATGGAGACGAGCCAGAAGTGTTCTTAGCGAGCTGTGATGGTCCTGTACACTGCCTGCTTTGTTTCATCAGTTTGGTTTCTTCTTTAATTCACACCTCGATAACTGTACGACCTTTGCTAAGAATAAAAGTTGTTTTCTTATGTGTGTTGTTTTCGGCTAACATAATGCAGCATAACAATAAGCATTACATTTTTTTCTCCATGTTTTTCTAGATATTTTATATAATTCAGTCCATGCGGTTGCTGTTTCTTCTCATTGTTTAAAGGCTGAAGTCATCTGGAAACTGTTTGAGCCTCAGGTTTTTAGTTTTATTCAAATCAACTTCCTGATAAGACAAACTTCCTCAGGATGTGAAACTACGACCATTAGTGAAGTTGATTTACCTCCCTAGCTGCAGTTTTCTAGTCTGTCAGTACTGTGACAGGAGTGTTCTTCTGGAAAAAAAAGGGAATACTACTAAAAACCTGTCTTATTAGATATTCTACATTATGTTCTTTCCCAGTGCACAAAAGCAATTTATCCTTCTTCATGAAGTTGATGATCATGCCACTGTAGTTGATGGTGCTGTTGAATTATTAAAGTAATATTTAGCCAGGGCCTCACAGATATAAAACACCTGTCAGCATCAAGCAATACAAGCTACATCTTACAAAACGAGTTCCAAGCTGAATGGACACACAAACTGAACATTATCCACAAAACAAACGTGCATTTTACTGCAGTACTTTGATTAGAATGTGTTAGTTTGTACCAAATAAACTAGTAAACAGTTTGTACATGATGTGAAGTCATGTTTATCATGAATGCCTTTTTTTTTACCACATAAACACTAAATGAGGAAAGGAATCTTTTGCTGCATCAGATGCTCTGTATTATTACGTCTGGAAAAACTTAGTAAGTGGACATTGAGTGTTAATGCTCATTTTTAACAGCTTAAACGTGACATGACTCGCTGTTAAATTAGATACAGACATTCACTCTTTACAGTGATGATGGGACGTTACTGCTAGCTCACACGACCTCACCTGTCCTGAGGACGAGCTGCACAGTATCTATTGAGGAGGTGAGGTCAGGTAGAGTAAATCTGCTGCAGACATTCTTAGACCGCTAAGCTCCTTAGGCTGCTGAGGACTGAGACGAGCTTCAACCCCGTCACTGCCGGGATGTTTTTCTCGAGACAGGACGACAGTAGTAGTAGTACTTGGAAAGAGTCCAGGACATCAGACTTTAAGGATGATGTGATGGTAACTCACTTCAAAAAGAAAAATGAAGGAAGACGGCGCAATAACAGCAGCAGAAGTAGAGAAAGTGAACTGAGGCCTGCAGTTATGACGCATAAGATGTTCTATCGCTGTTGACATTTTCTTATTTAGCTGTTATTGTTCATAATTTATGACAGGTTCGTGCATAACCAAAAGCAATTCCACTTTAGGACTGGGTATTTAAATCAAAGTCCTTTTTATTCAAAAATATACTCTGAAAAATAAAGAAAGTTTGCAACCAATCATTTCATTTCCACCAACAATGTATGAAGTGTGTGTTCTAATGATTGTGCGTGACCAGTGAAGAGAGGTGCTCACAATCGGTGATCAAAGGTTTCCAAACAAAAGTCCTGTTTTGTCTCCAGGAGCCAGGGCCCCATGTGCTCCAGAGGAAGGACAAGGGTGTTTCTGTGCAGACAGAAGAAAAACCCACCTCATCATTACTCCGCCAATCACAACGCACCTGTGGGCCGCACCTCAGGTATCCTCTTTCTGCCCCAGGGTGAAACAGAAGCCAAAGGTCAGGAAGAAGGAGAGCACCTGATGGTGGGAGAGATGCAAAGTTTGCTTTAGGGCTAAAACTACGTCAAATACAGAACAAAAACATAAAAGTTTTAAGGATATTTTAAAAATAAATATAAATAACCCAATCAGCCATACAGGTGAGCTGCTTACCCCATTTTAAACTGTCTGATGCATAAGCATATGGTTAACAGTAATAGTGTGGTTTTATATGGTAGCTTCATTGTATTTCCAGTAGTATGTACAGTATAGTAGTAATAGTTTTTTCATAATTTACACTATTAAAAATAACAAAACTACATTGTAGAAAAAGTCCATAAAGTACATATGTATGAGCAAACTGTACTTAACCTATGAAAGATATTTTCTTCCTTTGTTGCCTTAAGTACATTTTTTTCTCATTATGAAATAATAATTACCTAATGAGTAATAGTTTAGTTATAGTTTTACCTAACTGTTAAAGTAATTCTACCTTCATAAATATCTGTAATAAATCACGTTATTGTGATTATTACTGATGCATGAATATCTGAGAACAACTGTAATGTTTTTGTCGCTTCAGGTTTAAACTAGTTAAGTGTCATATTTTATAAACTTGTAATGTAACTACAGCTGTCAGGTACATGTAGTGGATTACAAAGCACAGTGTCATATGTACTACTAGTACAAAACTAGTAACTAAGTACATTTATGTGCTTCATACTTTGAGGTATTTTGGTTGAGAATACTTTAGCTCACTCAATACTCAACTACATTGATCTGACATCTATATGTAGACACTGAACTTTATAAAAGCCAGGCTACACTGAGGTGATGAAGTGGAGGAGACGGCCCGGTTCGGCCCTGCAGACCTTTCTCTCCTGAACTGGAGGATTGGAACTTGTTAAAGTTTAATACTGCATGGAGGTATTTTGAGATGCAGGATCTGAATACTTGTATGTCACAATTAACTACCTTAGTGGAGTAAATGTACACTAAACACTAAAGTGACACACGATCACAGCTTTCCCCTCATACAGGAATAGACCATCTTAGAAGAACCGAAACACCCTGTTCCTGTTCTCTACCTTCCATCCTCCTCAGCCCTGCAGGAGGAGACCAAACCCCCTCTACTGATGTGACGGTGGCGCGCACCCC
>OMLM01007554.1:0-52050 GCA_900302695.1 Helostoma temminkii
CACACAGCAATGTCACCTACATCATGTCACCTTCCAAGTAGCAGTATCACATTCACAACTCCTCTCCTCACTCACAGCCAAGCACTTCCCTGTGGATGGTGAAATAAACTTAAAACAAATTGAGGGTGAAAAACAAAAAACAATGTGACGGTTACTTTCCTTTTTACTTTGCGGTTGTGTGTGTGGTTCAGCTAGTTTAAATGAATATAACAAAAATCCAGAAACATTGCATTCATCGACCACGGCCTCCCTGAACTGATTTTACCACTTTCTTCCAACTATCTAAATTCAGATTTTTTCTTAAAAATGCTGCCATATTGTTTGCTTAAAGGCCTTATAATCTCAGATGGCCCTCTGAGAACCAAAACAAACTCAAGACTATGTACCTTCGCCCCTGTAATACTATAGCATTGCTCCGTCCTGTTTCTGCAACAATGTATACCTCTGTATAGCTGGTCTCCTGTGCACAGCCATTGTTTACACGTAAGCTCTCTTTATTCAAAAGGACCTCTTCGGTCACATGTAATGCAGAAACATAAAATGGACTAGAGCAGCTGAGAGACAACAAGTCTTATCCCATTTTTTTGGAAAATTTGAAATGAAAAAGTAAAATAAATATGGGTGCTTTAGCTAATGAAAACTAACTGGCTGAATTTGAAAGAAAGTGCTGTTTTTCATTTGGCACGTGTGAAATGTGACATAATGAAACAACAAAATACTTACATAACATATGACAAAATATGATTAAAAACAATGTTTATGCAAAATATACTACATTATTTTTTCTCAGCAGACATTTTGAATTGTGGCAGCAGGAAAAATGGGTGACTCAGTCTCATCAAATGCTCTAGTTAGAAATGACAGTGAGCTAGCATGCACAGTGGCCTGACCCTGGATCTAGCCCATGTAAAGGATAAGTAGTTATTTTTAATGTCACACCTACACCTTTCCTACTATGACAAGCCACAATGTGGGCTGTCAAAAGTGTGCAGCTTGACACAGTTGCTGTTCAGGCTAACAGGAGCTGATTCGATAAATATGGTAGCGGATAGTGGTTGCAAACCTTAGCAACCCTGAACAAGACAAGTAGTTAGGATAATGGATGGTTGAGCTTGCTTTCATGTGCTTGGCTGAAAGCAAAATGGGCAAAATCCCATAATGAATTAACAAAAAAAAAAAGAAAAATGAAAAAAACATTTCTAGAATGATATACAATGTTGCTGTGCTTATTTATTTAATAAATATTGATTTAAGCTTGATAATGTTAGGGTTTAAGTTGAGAAAACTATAACTATGCTTCACAGAATTTCACGAGCAAACCTTTAAGATGACTTATTGATGCACTAACCAACAGAGGGCAGTGTTCAATCAAATCAGCCATCAGGTTTCAATTAAAACTATTGCACCAATCTTAACAGATGAATGCTACACATGAGTGCAGTCACTTATTCCAGAGAGGGAAAAAAATGAAGCTGATACACTCGTATTTTAATGGAACACCATCTGTTTTATTTTCCACCTAAGGGCAAATGCTGGAAATGATAACGGGATGTGGCTTTTGTTATCATGTTAACGCTCTTCTTGTGCTTTATTTTCCTCTTTTGGTCACAGACTGATTCAGTTTTCTCCTGCAGGGCTGGTTAGGTCTGTCTCAGTGGAGTCCAGACACGATAATCGATCAGCAGCAGAGCGGAAGAAACCAACGCTCCATCCACAACACTCAGACATAGAGCACATGCGTACACTCATGCTCACACTTAAACTTTTGCCAAAAATATTTTTTTAACAAGACACGTTTTCTCTTTCTTACTCCAAAATCTTAAAAGTACTGAAGAACTACTGCCAGAAGGGATGAGATGATTTGTTTCACTCACAGCACAGTTTCACTTGTTCTGATGACAACATGTTGACACATAGAATAAGGTCGACTGCAGAGAGAATAATCAGATAAAAAATGATAGGAAACAGAATTATATCATCTCACTCTGCCAGCACGATTTCTTACAACTATTGAACCCTAGTATGAAAAGATGAATATTATCAACAGTGATATACTGGTTGGCACACACAACACACACATACAGTCTCCTCTCTCAGTCATGTGCTCTGTTTCTGTGCTTCCATCCTTCAGATATCCATCTGTCGTTTTTTTTTTTTTCTCCTTTGCCCTGAGGGTCTCAGCTCATCCCCCCTCCCTCCAGCTCCATCACCCCTACAGTACCTGCATCCTCTGTCCCTGTGGCTTTAGTGGCTTTTTTCCCTCAAAATACATACCCAAATATCAAAATGTAACTTGAAACTCACAAAAGTAACTGTAGCTTGTGTTTGAATACATTTTATATTTACATTTTGTTTTGGTTTTATCAAGCAACCTTTGATCCATAGCAGTATATACAGTATATAATTCTGATTCATATTGAAATAATTTAGACAAAAAAAAGTCAAAGCATCTTTACTTTATTTTCGGGATTTGAATCCTGGAATAAATCCAACTATTTAACCAACAGATCTGCAAGTAAATGATATCCCATTGTGTGTGCCTCACCTTTCTTAAGAGGGAAACCAGGTCCTTGGGCCAGGCTGGGTTATACTGGACACTGACTGTACTGAAGAGCTGAATCAGGGACTCCACAGAGTTACTGGCATGGATGTCATATGGCCTCTGGTTTTTACAAAAGATTACAAAAAGAAAAAAAACATTGAGAAAGAAAGGGAAAGCAGGCTGCATGGGTGTAGGCAAGTTTAGTTTTGTAACCAAATAACATATAAAGTGAAATACCAATCTTGGCTTACCCATCCACGCAGCACTTCAAAAATCGTCACCCCTAGTGACCACCAGTCCACTTCAAAGGCATAGCCCGTCCCTCCACTTACAAAAGACTGGAAGATCTCTGGGGCTGAAAGCACAGAGACAGTCACTTCTGGAGCAGAAAAAGCCTTCACAACCACTCTCCTGCTTTCACATGAGGTAAAAAGCAAGTGAGTGTTCCTTTAGAAAATGTCAGCAAAAACTGCTCATCTTTTCCTCACTAATCACAAAATTAGCATTTTTGAATCAGCTTTTCACAAATAAATGCACAAACTGCAATTACTGTCATTAAATTCATGCAAGTGTCTCTTTGCTGATGATAAGGGTGTAAAGAGTGTTTAGAAATAAGATGAAATCTGAGTCTAGCACCTTCTAGCAGCAGGATCTGCTAGAACACTATCTGATAAACTTCTCACATGCTTACAACTACTTCTGAGTGATTTATCACATAGAATGTCAGGAACAGTTTGTCCAAATAAACTAAACTGTATCTACATTCAGAGTGCATTGTGTAACATAACACCACTCCCAGAATACAGCAAGCTGTTCCTTGTGTCCTTCTTCTTTTTTTCCAGTTATGATATTCGCACAAACACATCATGAAACCAGTCATGGTTGGAAATATGTTGTGATGCAGCTGCAAAACAAAGTTACCCATGTAGGGCTTGGTTCCAGCTAAGGCTGTGGCCCTCTCTCCGTCCTTTATTATTGTTGCTATGTTGAAGTCTGTCAGGTGAGCATGACCTAAGAAGACACAGCAATAAAATCCATACAAACTTTAGCACTTAAATCAAAGTCTGTGGTCACAAGATGTTCAAGTTTCAAATTCTTCTGTTGTGTACTAGTAGCAGTCTTCAAACATTTGGTATTGGTAAAGCATCAAGACTTAAACAGCCGTCAGATTTGTTCTGATGGACAGCAGTTTTAAATTCGACAGAAGATGGAAGGCAGCTTTAGCAGCAGCCACAGATAAAAATGTCACAGCAATTATGATCCAGAAATGAAGTCATGGTATCATGGCATCAAACTGTTTTAAGGAAGAATGTGTATGGATTAAAGTAGACAAGACTGAATACTAATACTGCGTAAGATAATAATGGTGAACTTCTTGAGAATAAAACACACTGATCAGCAGGAAGTAGAAAACTAAGTTAGGCTGGAGCCTAATCCAGCTGTAAATAGGCGAGAGGTGGGGTACACCCTGGACAGGTCATTGACACAAACAACCATTTACACTCACATTCTCACCTACAGGCAATTTAGAGTGACCAGTTAACCTAATTGCATGTCTTTGGACATTGGAGGAAGAAGGAGTGCCCGGAGAGACCCAAGCAGAATGCCCTAATACTTTTTATGTAGATTGTAAAAGATAAAGGATTAAGAACAGAACCTATAGCCAGTGTGGTTTCCCACTGGTAGTGAAACTAAGGTCGGCAAAATAAGATAGTCAGCTACACATCACCAGCACAAAACCAGCTCTGCAAGATATAGATAGGCTGTTTTTACCTTGCTCATCCAACAGGATATTGTCTGGCTTGACATCTCTGAAAAAGAAAAACATAGTTGAGTTATTGTAGAGTTTTGTTGTGCCAGTTGGTGCCATTAAACCTTTGCACAAAAAGGAGCGTAATGAGGTGACACACACATAAAGGAGCGTCATTCAAACTTCAAATGTTGGAAAACCAGGTGGAAACATGATTTGTGATATGTTTGATTTGACATTTGTGTTTAATTCATGCATCAGCGTGAGGAAAGTTACACTCTCCACATCACTCCAAACAAATCTGATGGTTTTCATTTTCATCTTTTGTGGCAGAAGCTTTAGTGGATGTCACAGTCAAATGCTTTAAATATCATATCACATTTTTAATTGCTGAAGCACAGCAACTTTTTCTAGTATTTGGACATGTTTTTGTTTTTTTGTTACTTTCACAGAAACTGTGCATTAAAATAGACGGATGGAAATGCACTTATGGAATTGTTGCCATTAGTGAAAGTGCTTCAAATTCAGGGCATCTGCTAAATGTCTAGTTTGTTCCTATAATTCTCGGTTAAGTCACCAACACAAACACATACTGTGAGAGTGCCTCAAGTTGTTTGTGGTCAGGTGAGAAAGATCTGGTTTATGTTGTTGTGCACAGTATGTGTGGATGTGAAAGTCTGTGGGAGGCGTTTTTAGACTGATGTATGTGTGAATTACATGTTGGTGCAACATGTGTGTGTGCGTGTGTGTGAGAAAATCCTCATTCCCTGCATTTCAAACATTGCCAGAGTGCATGAGTACAAAAGCATCTTCTATATACCCCCTAGAGGTTTGTCTGCTTGTGCTTTTTACACTGGGCACCCATGCAGTGGACACACACACACACCTTTTACACTTCTTAGGCCATCCAAGCAGCTCCACTGGCATTAACAATGCACACACAGCATATTTAATTATTACACGACACACTGGTGTGGAGAATACGCGTGGTCCGCTGAGAGCATCTACACACGCCATACGATGCTGTGCTTACACTGCAACACTAAGCTGATGCTAATATCATCTGTTTAGAGAAGACAGCTTCTAACATGGTACAGCATGTGAAGTGAATTCATATTTTGTACAGAAACAAGCTCCTGTGTGAAGGGATCTAACAAGTAGAGCTTTTAATGTGCTGAATATGTGTTAAAGACAAACGAAGCAGCGCTGTGGTCTGTGCAGAGAAGAGAGGAAAAGGGAGAGGAACTCCCCACTCGTAGTTCCTTTCTTCACACAGGACTAATTTTACCTCCTTGGGCATGGTGGCAGATGACTGTTGCTAGGAGACCAGAGACCCTTCTTCCTTCAGTTGGTGCAACAAAATAATTGTATAGTATTCTCCTGTCAAAAACTTACAGGGTGGAACAAAATGGTAGAGCTCGGGACGGCCATGGATACCCAGGGATTGGATTATGGCTCTGAGCGCAGACACAATGGTGTCAAAGGCACAACAGTTGAAAGAGTTGAAAAAACATTGTAAAAAAAAAGAACAGATACAGCAAGATACATGTGTTACCTATTTACAGTACAGTGGCTTTTTTGAATTGTACGTCTTTGCCAACAGGAAAAAAAACCATGCTACCTGTCATGTAGTAAAACGTAGGAGAGAAACTGACTCGATGAAACTGCATAATACATATGCAACATATGGGAGTTATTATAGTGTACATGTTATCTATCTAGACAGCCACACATGCACATACAAACTGCTTAGTTTAGGAACACCTACATGTGTTGTTAATTAAAGGAACAGTCTCACATTTTAAAGCAAATATTTACTCCTGTTAGATATGAAAATAAACACCAAAAACTCTTGATGAGTCTTTTCATCACCATGATGTTGCTACCAGACAGTGGACCAGCTAAGAGACAAAGGAGTTACTGTGCCCTTAGAAGACATTTCTTTTTACACTCATCCTCCTGTTTTTATGTTGACTAAACTTTTGTCTTGTTATTTAATTCAGCAAATGACCACATATACCAAAATGTCAAGCAACTCTTCTGCTCCTGTATACTTACTTATTGTTCATTCAAACACTTCATATGGTGTTTTAAGATTAATAGGTTTTGTTTTTTTTATTTATTGTACTAAATATCTAGGCAAATTAGAAACACTGCCATACTTGCCACACTGCCAGACATGTAAAACGCACACACTCACACACACACAAATATGCACACAGACAATATAGACTGTGGATTGAAGAAAGAAATGTAGCCCAAATGAGGTTTGGAACAAGGTTCAAACTGTTTTTCAGCCATCTGTAGCACTAAATCTGCAGTCTGCAGGGATCCAGCTCTTACACTTACTGGACTACACAGACACTTTCAGCTGCTCTCAACATATTTGGACAGAAAGTTGTGGACAGCATATACACCCTAGTTGAAGATGATGAATGCTAACAATTACAGGGACACACATGCAGCTATTTTAGGATATGTAGAGTACTATAAATAAAAAGGGATGCCCAAATGACTAAATATGTTAATGCAACTCATCCCACGCCAAGACTGACTACAGATTCCAGTTCTAACTACAGGATAACATAATCCTCATATAGCGACCATGTGTAAATATAAGAGTAAGCCATAAGTGGTGCAAACTAGAGAGAACACAGACAGTAGAGTTTGTAGCAAAATAAAAACACAACTAACCCATGTTACAACCCTTTCTACAGAGCTGTATATTCTTCTGGAAGCTCAACGTAATGACAGCTGACAGGACATAATCATAACTAATAAGGTCAAAGAGAACACAGTTGACATTAGTGAAGAGGGCATGAGGAATGTGGGTGTAAAAATATATATACTGAGACACTTGAGTCATGTTTACAGCCTAAAGAACAGCCTATAACGATGAGAAAAAAGGCATTGTGTGTTTATGGATGTGATAAGCTAAACACACACAAAAGAGATAGATTGCAATATTCTCTCTGTGAAAGAGTAAAAATGAAGTATGATGTATAGAAAAGAGGGCTGGATTTCGTTAGAATTTATTTTGGTTTTTGAGTCTGAGAAGTAGCCTGAGAAGTAAATTATTACATTCATAAATTACCAATAATATTGCTGTGAGCAAGAACACAGTGATCAAAAGCTGCTGAATACTGAATGTTATAGACACAACCTTGAGCTGATCTTCTCACTTCTGTCAACACAGAATAAATGATTTGAACTAAAACTGAGGCTCTGTCTAAAAAAACTTTTCAAGATAAGTCGAAACTAAAATGTATTAAAAGCAAACATTTGTGATTTGTTAATTAGCTTGTACTTCTATTTCTCTGACAAAAGTACAAAGGAAAGATTTTCAGTGTTTTTACTGACAAACAAAATATAATGATGTAATAGACACAGAGTGACGCTTTGGGTGCATTTGGAGATTTGTATTGTAGATAAAAATACATGATAGGAGTTTAATGTGTCTTTCTCTGATCTGCTTTTTGAAGTCATTTTATTGAGTAAACATAAAACTACATAAAAGAACAAATCATGCTTTCAGTACGTTTTGAATACAAAACAGATTATTAGACCACAATTACAAAAAAATTATAGTTTGACATTAACCTTTTTTTTGACAAATATTAAAGTTACGGTGCATTATGTGAAAGTGTTAGTTGCTAGTAGTAACAAATTCATAATGACTGAACATGTAACTCTCAGGTGTAGGTATTGTTCATCAACATGTTCTGGTTACTATGTCTTTAGAGAAGGTAATTTTGTTTTGATAATGGTCACCGGATAACGCTGTTGTCCAAAACAGTCAAAACCAAAGCAAATGCACTTTAGGAAAAGCCACGCCATGACACGGTTTGAATACTCACAAAAACTTTGGAAGGTGCTAGACGCTTTGATGTGAACGGAGAAACAAATGACTGTACCTATGGATGATGTGCTGACTCTGCAAGTAGTCCAGCGCCAGTGTCATCTCACAGAGGTAGAGTTTGACAGCGTCCTCACCAAACTGGACGTTCTGCTGCAGGTGGTAACGCAGGTCTCCTCCCAGAAGGAGATCCACCACCATAAACATGTCTTCCTCATCCTGGAATGAGTACCTGGGACCAAAGAGGGACGATATAGAGCTCAGTCACGGTTGCACAACATGCTATATCAACAAAGGCAAAGACTCATCAAACAAACAACGCATACAGTACATCCTGTAAAGGGGCTTGTACTGTATGCTCCTGCATGCAGTACACACAACAGGACGAGTGCAAAGCTACACAAACACCCACAAGGTCAAAAAATGGTAAAAGTCCGAGCAGTATCTGCATAGAACCACACAACACATGCCCCTCATGCATCTGTAGCCCTCATACATAATGCATATTTATGTATGTCAATATATGCTTGAGTTAGTTTCTGTATGCATGCGCACTTCCTGGCAGGCTCTGAAAATACACATTGTACACTATTAGATTAACATCTATCATTTCCTATTAACAAAGGGGGGAAGTGATTATCAAAACTTTAAAAACAGCCCACCTTTACTAGATGAGACACTAATTGAAGGCTGCTCGTGGTCCACTGAGCATTTTTGTCAATCTGGCTTAGTAATCATGCACATCAAATTAAAACACAGCCTCTAAGTGATCTGGGTGGGGATTTGCAACACTCACACAATTCCTGCCCCAGAAACTGAACAAAACAGTTCGACCGTATCTGATTTCTCATCTAAGAAAAATAAAGGCAGAATAATACCTTGACAGCTCCCCAGTGTGTGCAACAGAGGAGGGAGCACAAACTGAGCCTTCTTCTTGCAAACTCACTTTACTGTGGCTGCTACTGAAACAATTCTTTTAATGTCTGATTAAAACTTTGATACTGTGGTATTTATAGCTGCAGGTTCCCTTTGTATCTCCAGGGTTGGCTCTGAACACTCAGAGGGACATTCTGATGGGTCCTATTCAGGTGCAATTTCCTGCCTCTGTGTAAGTGAGAAATTGGGCCTGTGTTTGCTGCCGAGCAAAAATCATTCCATCTCATTCACAGATTGGTGGTTCTGCCACTGAGAAAAAACCCATTTGCAGTACTGTCGGGTTTTTCTCTACTATGAAATGCCACAGAGATTAATTGATTAAAGGGCCTTGAATTTCATGTGGTAGGATAGATAGGATAGGGTGGATAATGAGTAGAAGGCACACAACAACACATTTACACAGTAGCATATTCCACTGAAGCATTATGAGCCTTATTACTAAAGTGCAAGAAGAAATGTAAATACTGCAAAAGTTCTGCTATTTATTATTATTATTAAAAAAAGAACTCGACTGACAGATTTTCTCGTCTCAGTATGCAACCACTGCAAGGATGGCACTCCTGTAGCGTTCACTCAATAGGAAATGAGTGTTTAGTCACATAGTTAAGACACAGTAAACCAACCTGCCCTGACCCTTCAAAGATCAGCCATGCTGCTAAAACACATAGCGGCCTCAGCAGATGGCCAGCCCCAGGATGTTGTTGGCCGTTGGCAGGTATTCCTCAATGTCACCTTTTTATCATCTCATTATCACACTCTGGTTCCCGGTATCTAGTTGACAGATGAGCTTCCTCCGAGGCAACACTTGCTATCTCAGTGTTCCACAAAACGGTCTTCCCAATTCACCGCCAACATGTCTGGGCTCCTAAGAGAGAGAGAGACTGTAGCGGCCCGGCCTGGTTGTCACTTCCTTTCCCACTTTCATTGAGGTGACAAGGAAATGTCAGACACAGCCCGACAACTGGAGCATATGAAAGCTCCGGCGCTGACAAGCCTTGTCACCTTTAAGACTCTCACCAATGATAGGACAGAGAAGAAACACAAACATTTTTTTGTGAACACTTCACTCCAAATAAACACATTGTGAAGCCCACACATCAGACAGGTCTAAAATAAAGGACTTTTCTGATTGTCTGAAAGTGGTAAAGCAATGCTGGTTGAACAAAACAGAAAAGTACTGTAAGAGTCTCAAGCACTAACTGGTTAGTCAAGGTGTTTAGTGGAAGATTGTTGAGTTTTTGGTTTTCCAAAAGCAAAAATCTAACCATATCTAACCACTTCAAGTACTGTAATTGTCCAGAGTGTTTTTCCCTCTTCACACAACTACATCTGCTATTCTTCATGTGTGCAATGAAATGCAATAGCATGCATACCTGAGGGGAGCACTGTGTCTTATCCCTCCCTACAAACCCCATTATTTCAAACAGGTAAGCTGCTCGTCATACTGAACAATGAGCACAATTTACTGTATTGTACCTTACAACAGAGTAGTTGCGAGTAAATGCGTATGAATGCCTAGCAATCATTCTGGACCTGTCCTGTAGAGAACTGTCCAAAATCACAGGTAGACCAAATACAAGGACAGGACAGGACTTGTATGCAACAGTCACAGCAAGTAAGAGATGAAGGTTAGCCGGCTGGAAGGAGTACAAGAACAAGCTGAAATAATCAGGCCACAAAGACAAATGAGCCCAGGGAGGTAGGGAGGACCAAGGGAAATAGCAGGACAGTGGATGAGGAAGAAGTGAGAGAGAGAGAGACGAGAGCTTGTGATTCTGTTGGCTCGAGCTTTTCAATGTCCTACATAAAGTTGATGTTAGAAAAGGGCTGGCTGGAGTTGGCTGTGTGGCTCAGTCACAAGACATTCACACTCTCCTCTGAGGATTCCTGCAACAATGGTGTGAGTGAACGCTGCCTTTCCTCTCAGTGGCCTCCAACTGGTCGCCTTAAGACACAGCACTTCTACTGGCCTGTTTTTACAAGGTGCACTTTGAAAGACATGTCCTACAAAAAGTTCGTTAAAAGCAGTGTTTGGGGCAGTTTCACTAAAAGTCCTTCAAGGCTGCATGTCCAGGGCAAAGTAATCTGTTGATGCACAATGATATATTGGAGAAACAGACTCCTGTGCTTTAGCGGATGACCCCATATTCCCACTCTTATGGGGATGATTTAGGGCAAAGTCACCACATACAGCTTGTTATAACTGCTGACTGGGGGTGTGGAGACTCATTTGTTCCACAGTCTCCTAAGGCCTTATTCCATACAGGCCTGAAATCAATATTCCTAATGGAGGCTAAACAGGACACAACACATCCATCCTAACCAGTCCTCTCACTTGCTTTCTGACCAGTGAAAGGACGTACAATAAGAAGAGAGCACCCCTTGCAGTTTCTCCACATGACTCGCCGCTATTTTGGTTTTGAAACTGTTCAAATCCTTTAAGACCGTCCCAAGGGACTGTGTTTGAAGCTCCAGCTGTGATGACAACCCTAGCTACCCTCGCTGCTCTGTGACTCTGTTTTGAACAGAAATGAAGCAGCGTTCATTTGGTCATGATTCACTACTGTATCTGTAAGTCCTTAGGGAGAGAAAGGGTGATGGTGTCGTGTTGTTTCGACGTAATGCTTAAGGAGAAATGTGGCTTTCATAATGATGTACTGTACTTCATAGACCATAGGATCAGATTCATTGCTGCACTGTGACGATGGTTATTCTCTGCTTCTAGGTGGGGAGAGGTGACCCCCTGGGCTTCGGGGTTTCAAGCACTTGTGAGAGAAAGAAGATGTCAGCGTCTTCTCGAGCGTCACAAATCCTCATAAGGATTTGTGTGGATTCAGTGTGTGCAGCAGATGATAGTTAATTTTTTTCTCCTCCAAGGTAATCCAGTCAGCATACCCTCCACTCCTACACATCATATCTATGCAGCAAAGGGAATGGGCACTGCAATTACTGTGGGCTGCAAACTTGATATCCACCCAGCTTAAAGCAGCCTTTACCCAGCTGATGGGATTCAGTGTGGGCTTTCGCAAGGTTGATTCCTAATGAATTTACTCTCAAGATATGGACGGGGCTGTAGAAAAACTGAGGAATTCAGGATGTCTCAAAGAAAGAAAAACCTTGCTTTAAGACAGGAAGTGTGTGTGTAAGAGCTGAGGGAAAACCTTACAAATCCTCTTAGCCTGCACATCAGTTTTTTGACAAAACAAATCAATGTCAAATGCTTTCTTTGTGCACACACACTTTTCTGTGATTACAGAAATCATGACTTCGTCTGACAGCTGTTTGGTGTGTTTTCCTGCATCCTCTCTGAATCACGTTGTTTGTCTCTTTGGCTCCCTCCTGGCACTATATCAATAAAGGTTTCTTGTCAGTTGCATCATTTTGGTTTGATTTTAAGAACAGGTAGTTCCCCAAATCCCCAGTGTCTATTGCACATCCATTAATAATATTCTAATAAGCCCAAGTCCTCTGTCTGACAAACATACAGTATAGATACTGGCAACTGTCTGATCTACAGGAAATAGGTTAAACAGCATACATAGGTAGCATATGAAGCAGGGCTCTCATCAGTCCTATCTCATTACCTGTCCAGCAGAGATGCTGTCTCAAGCACCAGCTAAATGAAGCCAACAGTTTATGAGATGCATTTAGGTGCAACACATAACAATGCTATCAGTCACACAAAGCTGAGGGCTCACAAAGTATCTGCTTAAACTGGGGCAGAAATAACAAACATACCACAGATTCAAGCTATAAATCGATTCCTTTTATCTCTCACTGTGTTCTTCTCTTTCTAGCTTCAGGATAACTTTCCTTGGATTGTCAGTTACTTCATGAGGATTGAGCCAATTGTAACAGTATTTTCGATTACCTTCCCACTATTGGTTTGCATGGTGACAGTACCAAAATTGTATTTTGGACAAAGGTTAATCTAGAAATACATTCTGTCGTTTCTCATGACTTTGCATGGGACAAGTTCAGGGTCTGTGCAGGCTGCACCAACAGCCTTTACAGTAACAGCTGGATGCACACACATTCTCACAGCTGGCTTGATGTGCCAACTTTCTCTGGATTGCAATAGGAGCAGCGTGTTAAGAATGTTTCTTTGCCTTCCAAAGCTCTCACAACTTCACAAGCTTTTGAAGGTCAATCAAATACAAACAGGAAAAGGAGTCAAAAGGCCACAGTTGGAACTTCTACAGTAATAACTGTTGAAAAAAATACAATCAATTGTTCCAGCCAAACTTTTGAAATACTTTATTGATTCCCATGGGGAAATAGTAGCTGGCAGCTGCTACTTTCAAGGCGCTACTTACTCGAGTTTTCAGTGTCCTGTCCAAGGACACTCTGACATAAGGCCAGGAGGAACCACAAATCGAACTGACTCGGCGGACTTGCAAGTTACAGTAGTATGTCAAAGCAGTTCCTGCAATTTGGAACTAACTTCCAGAGCACTGAGGAAGCCACAAGTATTCTTATATAAGGCAAACATGCTTTTTTTTATGCACATTTGGTTTGAGTCAAATGTGGTCAAAATCTACGAACAAAGAAAAACAAAACACGCTTCACTTTAATTGTGTCTAGACTCGCAGACACTTCTTCATTTCAGAGATTTCCATCACTTTAATGGTATATAATATTTAATATTTTTCAATGCAGTGAGCACTGGACAAATGCAAGTGTGGGGGCAATAATCTCAGATCCTTGAAACAGAAAGTGTAAATGAGCCATAAAATCACAGATGTCAGTGATACTGTCCCACACAAGAGAATGTGGATTATTCAGATCAAGACTAACAGCTGGGTTTGGCACCATTAGAACTCTGGCACTGTATGAGGAAAACTGAGCTTTGTGCTCTTATTGAGATGGACAGACTCATTTTCAGAGTATTTCTGTGAAGTCAACTTAGAAAGCAGAGAGAGGAGGTGTGAAGTGTGAAACTTCTCATACCCACGTAGCCACAATGATACAGTTTCATGTCGTTGCCACTAATGTGCATTTGAAATAGAGCTGGATGCTGAATACAAGAGGAAGACAGCACAGCAACACAGCACATGGAAAATGAGAACACAGAAGGCTCTGGCAGCCACACACTCCTGCAGGGAATTATACTATAAAAAATACACAGACCTACTACTGTATGCTCATTAAAATTCCCTCAGTTTGTTCTAGTAGAGTGGCTTCTCTAGCAGACAAAACTTTCCTGTAGATTAAACCTAAATCATTTACAACATTGGTGAGCGCCCAGGACACGACTTTATCTTGAATCATCCACTCACTATGTACACATAATCGATCCATCATGGAATGCGTGAATAACTAAATAATGTATAAGTAATCTGGCAGTGATTGCTTAGAGAAGATAGGCCCGTGCAATGTCATTCTACCAATTACAGAGGAGTAAAGTGCTTTGTGTAATATGCTGTGAATGCCATGCCAGGTCCCCAATTACATTTAGAAATGTGTCCCACTTGGAGATGAGCGTTGAATAATGAAAGCAGCCTTCATTCACCCACATATCGGACTCAAGGGAAGAGTAAGGTCATTTTAAACCACAGTAATTATCAAATGTGTGCTCCATGGGCACAGTTTCAAAATTAATATCCTAGAATATCTCTCCTTCGTAAATTGTTTCTTAAGCTGATAGCTTTTGGTTTGTGGAGGAACATTTGTTTCAAGCAAATAAAACTAACAAAATGTTTTAATTGTCATTTTTCACTAAGCATCAAATGCAGAAAATATCGTGCATGCAACACCGGGAATAAAATATCCAAAAAGAGTGCACACTAGTTTAGGGCTGCAAACACATCTTAAAAGTGAGCATGCACTTGTCTATTCAGAGCAAATAAATAAATGCACAGACAGATAAAGCAGGAGACCGACACAGGCAGAGCAGACCACACTGAAAGTGTAAAAACATAAGATAGTCACCAGAGATTTACTAAAAAAACATGTTCAATTTCCTGTAGGATCTCAAGCTCTCTAAAGACGTTTCGGACCTCATCTCTCTCTATGCACTGCTGTTTGTTCATGTACTTCATGGCGTACATCTTCTCCGTGTCCCTCTTTTGCACAATGCATACCTGCATCAAACGAGAGGAGAAAAAGAGAGAGAGAGAGAGAAACAGAGACAAGATTAAGCACATCAAAATAAGTTGCTTTAAGGCTGTTTGCATTCAAAATATTTGTGTGAACAAATAAACTTAAATTAACATACAGATCTAATTAACTACAGTATACTGGCAAAGGAAAGAGAATTACATCATGTGTGGCCACGTTGCTATGCAAATAAATTATGTTTTCAAAATAGCCCTGAGCATCTTTCAGCTGTTGATTAACGCAGTCATTGGGTTGGATTCCCATATCCCACCGCATAAGAAATTTGACACACCATGCAGCTGTAATGAACTTGATTTTCAAACACAGAAAACAAACAAATCACCTTATTATTTATATATTACAAGTTTTGCGGTTTTGTCAAGAAGTGGTTGCAAAAGGTTAGAAGCAAGACAAGACTCCAGAGAGGCCGGAGACATTACAGTAACATTACTGCCCAACCACAGTAATTAAGGTGATCATGAATCTACTGCAAGTAATTCATAGCAGACAAACGGTGAATTCAGCTTTTAGGGCTGCGTGTCTATATCAACTCATTCTGGTTTTCATTTTCACCTTAGGATCAGTGATTCAGTAAGATGTATATTTAATCACTGATAGCACAGCATGGAGACAGTTAAAGGTGTTTCTCCAGTATATCAGTACCAGAGAGTTGTGTGAAGAGGAAGAAGAGCAACTCTCCCAGTCGTCAGTACATACTGTATGGCACATTTGTATAGTATTAAAATAAAAAATGTGAATCTATTCTTTAATGTGTCTATACAGCAATCTCCAAAGGGTGGTAAGATCTAATTTGCATGACTGGTTAGCAGGGATGCCACCAACGCGCTCAACAACACTGCCAGTGAAAAGAACTAAGTGGGCCTGAGGGAAAATACACATTCATAGTAACTTCAAATGCACAGTTACTAACAAGACACTGTCAGTAAGATACTGTTGAGCCTTTAAATATTTAACCAGATTTCTCAAGTACAATCTATACAAAAACCCTGGTTTCTTTAAATACATAAAGGTATTAAAAAGATATGGTCTAATAGACTGAATAGTCTTGTGTATGCTGTGTGTTTTTTGTTTTTTTTACAGGAGTATGAGATCATGAAAAAAACAGACACAGCTGTGCACATACTGTAGCCGCAGCGTGTGCCTCTCGTGTGTTGCGTACATTGGAGTGACTCTTGATACTCGTTAACCAGAACAGTTGTTTTACTCACCCAATTTATGAATGTACTGCCTGAACCTGCATGAAAACAATACACTTTGTTTCACAAAAAGTATAATTTTATAATGTTTAATGTCTTGCTTTATGACGTATGCGAAGAGTTAGAGTGAGCTGGGGCTTTAGTTTGCCAAGCAACATCATTAACCATCCTTAAAATATGCCTGCCTTGGTTTACAGCTAAGGTAGGGGGATGGGGTGAAATCTGATTACCAAACACCTGCATGTAAACGCAATCTCAGATTTTCATCCTTAATTTGATTTCTCAGATTAGCCTGGCTCCTTGTGTGCATGCAAAAAATAAATAATCAATGTGAAGCCTTCATAAAAAAGAAAATTCACACCATCACTCACTGTCAAAATTCTTCACTGAGCAAAATCTAAGCAGTTGTTTTGACCCTTAAAAGTGTCCCACAGTGGCCCTGAATGTGGCACCTATCCACCACCGTAAGAGGTGATAAAACCCCACAGCTCTCTGCTGTTTCTATTATAGACAGAAGGCCTTAGCTGGGTTGAATTGTCCACCAGGTCTCCTCATTACAGCCTGAGCCAGACAGATGGCTGTTTACACTCTGGCCCTGATGTACTGCAAAAACACCATCTCAGCTAGTCATTTTCTCATTTGTTCAGTCTTACAAAAAACATAACAAATTCCAAAGGGAAGAGAAATTCTCCCTCTTTTAATTGGAAATGGGTTAATGTGCAATTGTGCAGATGCACCTTTTATGAATATGAGGAACTTTACTTCAGTCGGTTTCAATATTCAGTTTAACTCTGCATTAAAAACAAATAATGACACAAAAACGCTTTGGAAAGATTGATGTTTCTGCTTCGATGACATTTTTTTTCACTTAATTAAATGGGAAAAAAGATTTTAAGAATGAACATGAAGCTAAATGGGACATGAATACGATGGGAAATGAATACCATGTGTCTGGTGACAGGAGGAAATCTATTACTATGTAAAACACTATCTATTTAATTGTACTTTGGTTTTCCCTCAAGCATAGAGCTAAAATGAGTCCCAGTCCGATTCAGCTGTGTCTCCACTTTCTTCTGTCTGGATCTCCTCCAAGCTCAGGTTTCCCTTACCCCTGTCACCTTCATTAGCTTGTCACAGCTGAAATTTAGCAAACGTTTTCCTCCTCATTCGAAATGTGAGAGTATCTACAATCCGCCTAATTGATCCGCCGCTAAAAATTAGCTACAGTTGCTAGCCAGTGAAGCTTTTCATTGTTGCACATCACGTATGCATTTAAAAATAACATTTATTAACAGATTTTACACTGCAAATTGTTGATAATTTGCAAAATACCAAACCATCACTTCACTTCAGACCAGTGGTTTTGTGTCACAGAGTTTCACCAGTTGGCTGAAATTACATCCACCTTTGAAACATCACAACAGAAGAGGCCCCAGCTAACTGGTGCATACCCACATTGAGAGAAAGCTAATCAGAGTGGCTAACATCACCCTTAGTGATTCGCAAATAAAAAAATATAACATAAACATCGAACTCACCCTAGAGAGCTCGGTGAAACACCAACAGCATACAGTACTCCACACATACTGCAGTTATATAACTACTATTAACTTTCTTCAGTTGGAAAAGGATCTATAGTGTAGCACACTAAAAGCAAAACATTGTGCCCTTCTGTCTTTTTACTGAATCAAGAATCAATTTAAATCATGTTGGGAGACCTCGCTATCAAATTGTGATTTAGATAAAGATTCCCACCCACAGAAACCTGATCCATTTCCTGAGACAGAGAACAATACGTTTCGTAAGCAAACATAAATATCATACCATATACAGTGTTTTCAGGCCTGTACACTATAGTTTCCGCCTCTCCCTGCCCCAGTACATCTCAGAAATGTGCGTCTCCTGACATGCTCAGTATATTTGATTTTGCTAATCTGGTGGTCATTAGCAGGTGAGTTGGAAAAAGGCTTTCTTATTTTACTAATGATTAGTCTGAGTAAAGAATATAGTACTTTCACAGTGTCTCAATTCTATACATCTACTATACTATACAATTCTATACAATATTCAGTCACTGCAGACTTTAATACTGCTGCAGAGCATATACCTAAACATATTTCTATGATTTACTATGATTCTTCAGAAAAGACCAAATGTATGTTTCAACTCAACCTGAGATGAATAAAAATGCAGAAAATACTCCTTTTGGCCTGTTGAAGTTTGAATCCTGTCTATCACCTCATTTACACCACTTTTTTGACTCAGCACGATAACAAGCAGCTCCAGGCCATCCTTTTTTCCATCTCCCTCGCTGAGCTCAACACAGACCCAGTTTCCCTTTGCTCTTAGCCAGGCCAGCCTGTACAGTACCATCTGCACAGTGCTAGGAGGTAGACTAAATAAACTCATTTAAATCCTGCAAGCGAGGCTCCACAAGCCCCTCTATACGTTTTATTCTTCTTTCACTGTTCTCCTTTCCACTTGCACCATAAACCATTTAGGTTTAAGCAATTTTCCATGTCAGTGTCATGTGGGAACAAGAAGGAGTTGATTTCACAGGCTCAGGGAGCATTTTGTACATCCTAATGGCTCTGTTGGGAGATTCTTGAATAAAGTATGTCAAAAGGCTGCATGTTTCCAACATACAGAGAGTGAGAGAGCCAACTGTGTATATAACATGTAATATTCAGATACTAAGCCTTGTGCAAGTGACAGCAACGTCCTGTGGGAACTAACTGAGATAGCAGATTCTTTATAAGGGCCAATCTATGACAGATAAAAGCCTGAACCTTTTCTAGAAAGCTGTACATTATGGCTGTAGTCAAGGTGCAGCGCTCCGTGGACATTACATTCATTTTCGATCACTGGTGCAGAACACACCTTTCTAACAGGTTTAATCTGTTAAGCATTAAAAATGTCCCTCCTCCATTACTACATGAGTATAATACAACTTAAACCAGGCGCGGAGAGTAAACTTTAGCTGTGGAGGACAATTTATTAAGTAAGCCTCAAACCATTACACACTTTTTTTAAACAAAATTTATTAACATTTTTATTTGAATTACTTTCACTTAGAGGTCACATTTCTTTTACCACTTTTAATTCACTATTTGGATGTTTCCACTTTATCCTGTCCAATATTTACCTACCTGAGATATAAGACTATATGTCATTGTGTTTTGCTGATATGATCACATGCCTTTAGATGGCTTGAGTTCCAAGCTTGGTCCTTAGAACTATAAAAGGTTCATTGCTGACGCTTGTTATCCAATAAAGCTTTATGCATAAAGAAGTACCTGAATGGCAGTATTTCTGAAAAGAGCTGACAAGAACAGAGAGAGAAATAGTTCAGGAAGGAAACTTAAGAAGCAGCTACTCTGATAAACCTTTATAACTCACCTTTATAACAAACATTCTGTTCATGAATTTTTCTCTGCTGATGACTATATTCTGTTTACTGTTTTGCAATTGTTTATAGACACAATGAAATGGCATTATATACAGCTATTTTTATTTATTTTTTATTAAAACTGAACATGAAACTGAGACTTTCCTCCATGCATCACAAATCACATCACCAGTCATCACCAACCAGCCACGTCTTATCTTGAATCCTTAGGAGCTGGTCAGCAGAGTGAAATAATGATTTATTCATATATTCATGCATCATATTAGCAATTCAATGCATTAGCCCAGTTTAGCATGGAGGAGAAAAAAGTAACAATTTGGAGGTGAGAGGTGTGAGCCAGAATGTTGTGCGAGCGATTTGCATATGAATAGAGACATTTTCACCTAGATTGAAACCAGCTGAGAGGGAAGATTCTGGCCATCGCTGTGATGTGTTGGCTTAGGATGGAGTGATGGCTGCTGAGACCAGTTCTCTGAACAGTAATGGACACTAAAGTGTCCCTAATTAATTCTGTAACATTATCTCCAAAATGCTAATGGTCCGCATGAGTCGACCTGCTATTACACGGCTGGCGAGGTTTTCATGGTTTCATTTAGGGCCACCTGCTATTCAGATAGCTGTTTAATATTTGTCGAAGATAAAGGTCATTTTGCTTTAGAACAGACAGGGTGGAAGCTAGGGGCGAGTCTGAGGATGATGCCAAGTATCTGCACTGACTAGCTGACTGCGCATTTGGGGAAAGAACTGGCTAATAAATTGGCACATTCAACAGACCAGGATCTGGATTGTCTAGCTACAAGCCAGCATAAGTCGAATCAAATCCGTAGGAACTCAAGGAGATGTCCACTGGACAACAGGGCTGGATATTGGCACTAAACTTGAAATTCTAATTTTAATTCACATACACCCATAACCAATAAAAATTTGCATTCAATTCGATGATTCATTGAATTTAATACCAGAATAAAATGCTCTGCTGCTTGGAATCAGAGTAAAAAGTCTCAGTTTGACTGCAGAATATAAACAACCCTCCAGTCCAGATAATGAACACTGACAAGATAACAACGGCTTCTATCAAAGCCACCTAAGGCACAATAAATTAGTGCTAAACTAGTACTAAAATGTTTCTGCATAAATTCTCCTAGAGTGCATGTATCATCCAAGCTGTTTAAATTCAAATCCATTTTCCCTACACATACACCTGTCTGTGTTGCTCTATACAGACCGGGATGTTTCGGTCATGCTACTTCCTGGCTTTGCAGTTATTATTTACAGATCCTCGTATCTAAACTGAGGACAGCACTCCTATGCTGTCTGTTTGTAATGTGATGCAATAAACCCCATTTTAAAACGCTGGCTAGCCAATAGTAAGGCAGACATGATACTGTCCGCTACCATTAGTTTTGCAAATGTAAAATTACTACGTGAGAAATGTGTATGTTTAGGCAATAGTTTAGTTAGATGCTTCAGCTAAGCACAGCACATCCACTTTAATGAACAGTTTAAGCACAGACAATGCAGAGAATAAAAGCCTGCACACTATTTAATGTACTGTTCTTTTGAAAATTAGCTACCCAGCAGGGACAGAAAATATCTACACACATCACGTAGCCAGGGATAATATCTCTCCAAAACACTGCTTAGATGCAGAAGTGCAGACTTTTTAAATGAAATCCTCTCATAGATGATAGAGATCTGTGTATTCACTATGAGATAGCCATCGAGAGGCAGCCCTGTAAATAGCAACAGGTTAACATAGACGTCACAGTTTAGAACACTGCTGTGACTTATATAGCAGCCATAATCTGATTTCAGATTAAAATCGACTTCCACTGGACATTAGACATCATCCAGCTCTCACAGAACCACTTACAGGTGACCACAGAATGCACAAAGCATTGAGTGCCTGATTTACTAAGATCCCAAATTGCACGCACTACATTGTGAGTGCAAGCATGAAGATTGCGTGTTTCTTTGGTCTGAGCTTTGCAGGTGATCTGCTGAGAAAAAATGCATGTGAGTGAGGTTTAATCATGTTGGAGATGATGATAGTAAATTAGGATATGCATATTTTACTGTTGGAGAATATGGACAATGAGAATACACACATACTCCTTACTTAAATGCAAACATCTTATAATGACTATCTAAAATCGCCATCTTGATACTCACCATCTCTTATTTTGGAAAAAATAACACTGTTCCTCAGAATGAATTAACCCTGTACTGACAAAGGTTATTTGGCCACACTGTTGATTATGATACTGTTGGAGTCTCAAACGATTGAGACATTGATTGATTGAGAAAGATTGTGCGTGTTTATAATTTCCCATGCACATGCTTGGTGTTTGTGACAAGTTGAATGTTTGTAGTCAAAAGCTCCTATAACCTCAGGAAACCAGCAACCACATAAAAGCTGGCCTCATTCAGTGCGTCCTGACTGTACAGAAAAACACATGTAAATCTACTTTAGCAGACAGCAACAGCTACACTACGCTGGAATGACACAAATACAAGGGAGCACAGAGATGCTTTTCCTTTCGTCTGAGATGCAGAGAGGTTTTGCTGAAATCCTCAGGCATAACCTTAGTAGTGCAGCTTGTGCCACTTTAGGTGATATTATGTTAGCACACATTTTTGTACATGCAAACCCTTAGTGCAGATGTACATGCTTAACTGGAAAACATGTAAATGTGATGATCAATCTTTGGATTTAAAGACTTAAAACTGAATTATTCAAATAAAGACTGTAACTAATGTGTTTTTTTTCTATACATAACCTGATGCTTTTTGTCCCTTAATAGGATTTAGTCAGATTAAACATGAAATATCTAAAGTTAATTTAGGTATAGAGAATCACCACCTGCTTTGAATTGTATTCACTATTTACTACAACTGTTTGATTTTAAATGGGGCCTCATTTGAAGGGTACACTGAATGTACACCAGTGTTTTTTGACCAGCTGTAATTAAATGCAGCATGTGAGTAAACTCTGTTACGGTCCAGGTGACAATGAATTCAGCACTGCAGCTGTCACACTGCTCTAGTCCCACACAACTGGAACTTGAATGGCGTTGTGGTTAATGAGCAAATACAAATGAAGGAAAAACAGGCCATTCATATGGGCTGTGTCCAGGGTTTATACATGGCTCAAGCTCCCACATCTCCATGAGCAGAGGACAGGACGACAGCTCTGGCCTGGGGTGAGATCCTGTCACAACGTTGGCTGTAATCTCGCACCACCAGCTGCACACTGCACCTGCTTATCTCTCCTAAAGAGAGCTTTTTCAGAGGTGGTCAGACAGAGACACATGCCTGTTCACACACATAGAGGAAACGTGAAGGTGGGACCTATCGATTCCTTTGTGGAATCATTTGATGTGGAGGAATTCAAAGGTGAGGGTGATGGACGTAAAGGAATGCTGAGGGCACCTGCCTGTCTCATCTTCAAAAACCTGTGCTGACTTTTAATAGTTTTGAGCTTTGAAGCGGGAAACTTTGTTTTTCTGCAGCACAATCATTATTTAATCAGTGCTAAGAAAGAAAAATGGTGCTAATAACAAGGAGCTTGACAGGCTGTTTCCTGGAAATAATCTCCACAGGGTCAGCCAGGGGCTGCTGGCAGGCAGGGAGACATGTTCCTGCGATTGAACAGCACATTAAAACATGAACCATTCTAAATAAAGCTTTCTTAGTTATTTGCCCATATGTTGCAAAAACTTTTGAGCATCACGATTGAGGCAACACGAGCAGCATTTATAGAATAACAATGGTAACTTCTTCATGGTTTGTGATGGGAACTACTTGTATGTTCTCATCCATTAAAAAGACAACAGTCATTTATTAATAATTCAGTATCTCATATTCAACCTACCACCAAAGGCTGAACAGTGAACCAAGAAAGACTTGGTTGAAATGCTAAGATGATTTAAATGCAGTTATCAACATTCTTGCAAAAAGGGCAAATATTGCATAGTGCAGAACCTGTTGACCATAAATGGCAGTTTTTTTGTTTTTGCTTTATCTCATTTTGTTTAGTCCATTTCTGGTTTTGTATTTTAGCTTCTGGTTCCAACAGCTGAAAGTAAACTAAGGTCAAATGTCTCAACAGGAACAGTTATGTCATCTGACCTGACACCACACATCATGACATAAACAACTTGCAAATGGCTCATATTTCTCTGATGAAAAATTGCACTGATGCTTTAGTTACAATTATGCAGTTATTAACATCACAAAATAATTATTTAAAATTTCCACAGTCACTAAGCAATTTTGCTTTTTTAAAATCAGAAAATGATTTATAATTTTAAATTAAAACATGACTTTTATCACGTAACATATATTTAATTGGCAATTTGCAATAATTGTCATGCCGCAGAAAAAAGTGAATGTGGTGTCGCTAAACAAATGACTTTGGATCATTGTATTGACATGTTTTGAAAAAAAAAACTCTGTTATCATATATTATAAAAACAAAAATATCAACACATTCTTAGTAGTCAGAATGACTAATATAACCATCTCTTATTTTGAAAAAAAAAAAACACTGTTCCTTAGAATGAATTAATCCTGTATTGACAAAGGTTATTTGGCCACACAGTTGATTATGCTACTGTTGGAGTCTCAAATGATTCAAAGATTGTGTGTGTTTATAATTTCCCATGCACATGCGTGGTGCATGGTATTATAAAAACAAAAATATCAACACATTCTTAGTAGTCAGCATGACTAATATAACAGTAACATGACCAGTTGATCCCAGAGCTGTGTTGGAGAACTGATCCAATTAGTGCAGCTATGTAAATAGCAGTCAGTGTTTCTCAGGCTGCTATAGGAGAAAGTAAAAAGTCTTCTAAAATTTGCTGGAAAACTTCTCCTGAGGCTCAGTGTAACCGCTATTATGACCCATCTATGGCAGATTATAAGACTAATTATAAATTCCACCGAGACGCTCTGGCCAGCCTTTTTACCCGGTTCCTTGATGGGTGAATGATGCTCATCTGGGAGGTCAGTGGATAATGATTTCACAGGGCAAAATCATTTTTTGGTGGAGGTAAGAGAAATTGTCTTTGTAGTTATACTACCAGTCAGAAGAATATTTTTAAGTCATACAGGTAAATCCTTTGTTTAGCTTAATTAAACCAAGGAGATGCTTTCTACTTCACTTCCATTAAAATGTTCTCTTTAATGGAAGCATGAGTTGTCTGAGAGGAGTAATAAATTTTGTGGTATTTATTAAAAGCTGATGTAAGATGAAGAGCTCTTTGAACACCATTTTATTAACTGATGGATACCAAACAATTAAGTATGACGCTGCCAGATTTATGAGGTGTGAAAAATATTGGTGCAACCCTCAATGTATGCTAACATAAAGTTTATTTTTAAATAATCCATCCATCCATCCATCCAATCCATACAAATACATTATTGTTATATGAGCCTGCAGTTTGCATGAGGTTTTGGTTGTCATAATGATATCGTTATTGAAAGAAAACATTATTTACCTTTATCTGACTTTGAACATTTCACGTGGATGGGAATTTTTTTGGCTTAAACTTACAAAAAACACTTACAAGCACAGGCAATGGTACTCAAATCACAGGACACATCTCCTCTGTTGATCTGTCACATTTGGTCTGTGAACAACTAGTACTTATGGTTGGTGAAATGAAACCGATCAAATTTTAAAAAAATCTACCACGCACATCTAACAAAGAAACACACCACATGACGTAGTCTTGACAAAGTCCTTGGGTAATTAAGGTGTAGTTACAAATTTTATTGCTTTTTGAATGAGCTGTTCATACATTTAAAACTGTCTATTAGTCTCTATACCTGCTTTTCAACCAAGAGAAAACTGTTTCAGTTCTAGTTTGTGAACCAAGTTCTGAGTATTCTGAGACTTAAACTAAGTTGGTTCGCAACCTAGAACTATGGTTCCCAGTGAGAAGCAGATGCCAGACGTACCAGAACGGGAACCGTGACCACATCTGCATCATGAGTGGGAGTGTACTGTAATAAAGTTACAATAAATAATAAAGCAAGACTCTATTCCAGAAGGTGGCAGAAAAGCATTCAAAAGCTGTCTGTTGATGAACATCTAAAAAAGAAACAAAATACAGATGTACTGTAGTGAAAAACACCCAGAAAACAGAACTCCAGTTTGAAAAACTGGTTCAATACGGACATTTGCTGAATTTCAGCAGATGCATGAAGGCTCTATTTGAGCTCTTGTTGCAGCTATGACATGCAATCCACCATCTTGCCTGTAGTCTGTTGTTCCTCTGTGTCATGTCCAGTAAGTTGTAATAGTTCTGCTGGCAAAATAAATTGGTTAGCTTCAGGCTGTTTGATTTTGTGGTTCCCAAGCAGAACTACAGAGACTCCCATTTATCACTTCTCTCTCCTGGCCAAAATGCTGCCAAAATTTCTCTAAATGTATAACAAAATTTCTAGCTTCCCCCTGATCATGTTACTGTGCATCAAAAGAGTATTAGTTCTATATACATTAAGCGTTTGAACATCTTTTACTGATTTATTCCTTCCTCCCATCGCTCCCTCTCTTTGCTCATTGTTTAGCTTGCCTCACCAAAAAAAAAAAAAAAAAAAAAAAAACAGTTATGGAAAGAGAAAAGGCCAGTGCCTTTAACAGTCTGTCAGTAGGAAAAATCCTACTTTTACATAGATAATAATCAGCTCTGGTAGAAAATGTCTATAGCTGTAGGTAAGTGCACAGACAATTCTCACACTGCATGATTGTGCACATATGCTGTTTCTTTAAGATAAATGCTTTCAAAATATTTTTTTTCGCAAAAGGGAAATCTTGCTCATTGTGTTAACTATTTTGTTCACCAAAATGATATGAGCAAAAGTGCCAAAAAAATTAATTGCTATTACATATGTACCTGTGTCAGATTATATCAAATGTAAAAGAGAAATGATGAATGAAAATTACTTGTTTTTCAATATGTTAATTTCTGTTAGTTTAAAACTTGTAGTTACTTACTGTAAATGATATGGTCTGACAGAGCTGAATATCTTGGTTTGAAAATCTGGCCCAACTAAATCTGTAAAGGAATAGCCCAAAATAAAAGCCCAAATTCCCTTTCTGCAGCTCTAAACCTTTCAAATGTTAAAAAACAGTGGTCTAGTTTTGCAGCCTTATAATTCTCCCTCATTCAGCCTCTAGCTTGTCTGTCTCTACACATACCTACCTCTGGTAAATCCCAATGTTAAGCACACTGTGAAGACATGCATTTATTAAATGCTTATTAGGTTAACATACTGTATCACTTGGTCACAAAATAAGCTGTGTGTCATTGTTAAATCCAAAGGATGGCTGCATGTTGTTTACCTTTACAATCCGCCTCCTCCTTCCCCCTCATCCCTTCCACTGTTCCACTATAGTTAGCAGTCTTATCAATTGTTGTCAGAAGGTCTAAAGCTCCTGGGACAAACAAGGATTACAGAGAGGAGAAAGGGGTTGGTTGTTAAATTTAGTGGTCTCAGTCAGGAAGTTGCAGATTTTCTGTTTTCTAGGTCAGGTAAGTGCCAAGTCGGCCAGAAGCCTCTGAGACACATGGGGAAACACAAACAGATAGAAGACCACTGCCTGAGGGGAGGGAGAAAGGGAGAGAGAACGGCTTATGACTGTGCTCTTAGGTTCAGAGGAAACATTCTGCACATTTAGTACCAACCTCCAAATTCACCGCAGATTTATTTGATATTTTTCATCTTATGTGTGTTGTTGGTGTGACGGTTTAACACTCATCATTAGTGAACTGTGTTTGAAAGTGGAGTTGTATATGTAAAGGATAACATGAGAACAGGCACACTTGCTTACGTGCACTCTTTCCAAAACTGCATTTGGGCAAAAGTGCTCAAGAGGCAAGTGAGGCAAACACTCTTTCAGGGTCTGATGAACATGTCATCCAGGGAGAAGAAGGAATAATTTGCTCTTTCATTTGGTTCATTCCACTGGATGTCTTCTGCTCCACGGCGGCTGTTGTCAGCCTGCAGGAAATGAAAGTGTTTACTGCGCTTGGGCATCTATTTGCACAGCTCCATGATATATCATTAAAGCAGGCATAAACATTAATAAGTAGACTCTCTGAGACTGAGCAAGGCAGAGTGAAGCTTTATACTACAACATATCGTAGGTGTTTTCTGTCCAAGAGAATCAACTCAAGAGCAGATAAATACAAATAACTTTAAAATACATTTTGACACTTGCAGTGAAAGCATATCAGCACTTCACTTCTATGAACACACACTCCTCTGATAGCCTGAGAGTGCTTCATTCTATGAACCTGTCTCTTCTGACACTCATTGAAAATCATACAAAAATTTTGTGTCACTAAGAGAAAAGCCAAAACAGTCTGAGTCATGGCTCTTATAAAAACTCATTGCTGTTTAAACCTTCACAACAGGGATTTCCTGATATATTTTTAGGCATCTCTACTCTTAGTATGTCCCAATAAAAAGTACCCATAAGTTCAAATCTATATACAGTACCTCACTGTGTGGAACTCACAGACATCATTTTCATGTAAGCAACACAAGGATTGCTGTGACTAGAAAGTGGCACCAACTCCTGTCATTTAATAAGCTGGGGCTAGCAACTTTTAGGCCTCACAATTAACCAACAGCTGCCCATTAGTTTTCTCTAATAATAATTTCAGCTCTGGCGGATTCCAGTCCATCAGTTTATCGAACTGGTGCTTACTTTGCTACTATTCTATAAATAGCTTTGAATTTGAACTGCTGAACTAGGGAAAAGTTAAAGATGCATGATTCAGCTGATCATGTATATTGAACAAATGTCAAAACAAAGACACCACACAGCAGAAAATGGTTCTGAAAGCACAAATGTATACAAGTTCACCTGGAGTCTGTGCTTGTCTACAATTTATATAAAGGATTATATAAGAAGATTACAAGCATCACAAAATGTTAAGGAGACTAAAATGGCACAAAATTGCATTAGGGCTTATATTGAGCATATTCTCTTCAGCTTTACTGAAGGTGTTATAGGTGTTCACAGCTGCATGTTTCATTAAAGGTGAAATATCTCATACATATTCATCAGTTTGATGGAAACTGGTGGCTTTTATCTGAAACCTTTTTCTATATCATGAAGATGGAAATAGCTTAGATGCTATTTGATAACACGAGATGCCATAACCTAGTTCAAACTGTATAATACAGAATGTCTTCTTTTAAAAGTAAGGTATAATTTATTGTGTATCAATGGAGGATGCAACTGTCCATTACAATGACTGACACCCTGCATGTTATCTTCATAACCACTACTGTGACTTGACTCCTTGCTTCGAGGCTTTCTGTTCTCACACACAGAAGGAGGCTTCTCATTTCTAGTTTGTGATAAACTTTGCCAATTTAAATGTTATCTGTATGTAGAAATCTGATTTCATCAGCTGTAGTTAGCAAGGAAAACACCTGCTCCAGTACTTTATTACAATATTTTATATTATACTATAATATTTATGCCTTAAATTCAACTGTTAAGTGCTCTTAAATATATGATTGATGACTACAAACAACTGCATCTCAACCAACTACAATATGATTAAAACATTTTTTTTCATAATTCAATTCAATTAAAAATAAAGTGACATTCAATGACAATGGGTTTAAGCTCATGAAAAAACAAAAATATAATATCCCAAAATATAATATTTCCTCAAATCTATTTAAAAAAGCATTTATGATAACACTGGTACAGGTACATGAATTAGCTATGAAGACATATGAACCATAAGGAATTATAAATAACTCAGAAGTCATGGTCATTTAAATACCTTAGTTGTAACATAAATGTATGTATTCTTGCATTAGAAGGATTGTGAAGTCCTGATTGTGATGTAGTTTTACATGCATGGCTTGGACGAGACTCCTTCAGCATCATTTACTACATTAATGTGGTGTAGCATGGAGATGATCAGCACTGTTGAAGCATTACTGAAGACCAGTCTGGTGCTAGTGGTAGTTTTGGCCCTGTAGGTAGGTGTCTTGCTAGAAAAGGAAACCTGTATCTCCATAAAGCTCCATGAAGCTTGGACTGCTTTAAAATGTCCTGGTAGACAGCTGCGATTATGTTGGACTTAATGAAACACAGTGGACCAACACCGGCAGATCACATGCCACTTCAAGCAACCTGAACGTTGTGCCTCTCCCCTCTCCCTCCAGTCTCTGGGACCTTTCATCTGTGCATTCTGGCTCTTGATGCACTGATTCCAGGCTCACTCCACTCCTTGGGACACTCCCCCAAGTTGTTGAATCAGCTTTGCTTCACAATCTCTTTATAATCTGTTGCTTGTGCACTTTTTCCTACCACACTTTTCCCTTTCAGTCAAATTTTCATGAATGTGTTTTGATACGGCACTCTGCAAACAGCCAGCCCTTTCAATGATGGCCTTCTGTGGCTTGTGAAGAGTGCCGATGATTGTCTTCTGGACAACTAGGACAGCTCTGGATGACGTGGAAGAGCAGTTATCTACCGATTGTAAGGGGTCATGGTTCAATTCCTGGCTTCTCGTGTTACGCGTGTCAATTCAAGTGTCCTTGGCCAAGACAGTGAACCATAAGTTCCCCCGGATGGGACTGAATGTGTGATTGTGAAGCAGTGTAAACACGCACTGAGTTCCTACAAGGTCAAAAAACACTACAGGCTATTTACAATTTACCATAACTGTCAAGTCAGCACGTGGTTGTGCGTACTGAACTAGACAGGGAGCTACATGGCATTTTTTCTGTATAAAAGGCTAATTTCCTTAAAATTAAATATTGATATATTTAGTGTTCATATTTGGGTTTTTAACAAATATGCATTGGGCATGAATAATCTACAATATGTCTTTCACTATTTGAATTAAATTATGTTGATATAAATAATTTACTTTTTCACAATATTCTAATTTGTTGAGATGGGCTAGCAAAATAAGTAAGTACTTAAAAAAAACAAGACTAAAGCTAAAGGTATATACCACAGGCAAAACTTAGCATCCTCACTTGTTAGTGATCCATATACAGTAGATGGAAATAAAGAAACAGTGCTAGTCTTTTTAGATGAGAATTAACTGAGAGGTTTTTCAGTGTAGCCCAATCATAATATTGGCTTTAAACCAGCATTCAGGACCAGGTTGCACACAGTGCAGATACTGAACAGCAGATATGCTAGATGATCATAACTTTAATCCTACCTATCAAAGGTAAGATATGGTTAGAGAGTCCTCGGAAAGGTTGCTAACAGACATTTTCTCAACTCCTTTCTGTTGGACAATTTATATGTTGACTAATCCTGACCTGATGTTACTTTATACCTAAAAATGTCAAATGACAGCATCTTCAAATACTATTAATCAAATATGATATCATGCCTGATTTATCCTGATGTCTACTCTAGCTGCACTGATGATGAAAGGACATTGAAGGTTGATGGAATTTCATCTAAATGTTTAAAGCCAAATGAGTCATTTTATCACAGTTCTCTATCAGACTTTAATCACAAATGTAACTTTATTCTAAGAAAAAATCTGGGGTCTGTCACAGTTCTGTAATCCATTCTCCACGGAGATGCTCATATCAGGAATGTGGAGGTGGAACAAAACTGTCTTTCTTCTGTTTCTGGCTAACGTAGACGGTGAAGTTAAATAATGACAATACATGTGAATAATGAGAGTTGCGATATTCTCAGAGGAGAAGTTGTCAAAATAATAATGAATACAAGCAAGAATTTAACCCTGTTATTAGCGGAAATGCTACAATGTTCATGATACACAGTTCATTAATGTGTGCAGTTATGTCACTCTACAAAGACAAGTGTTGGCATACTTGGATAATGATGAAATAAGATACACAGCGAAAACTTTTGAGATCACGATAGCTTTCTGGCTCACAGCACTGCTGCCATTCTTGTTTTGTACCATGTACTGTTTAGTGTATTTTGTTGGCAGGAATGGTAAAATTAACGCCTCCAAATGGCCTATTTTTTCTGGTATCTAAATCTATCCATCCATTTTATTAACCAAAATAGATGGATAAAATTATACAATTTAAACAAAAGAAATGAACATGGCATACGTCAAGATTTCTGAGCACTCCGGATGTTGTGCTCAAGCAGCTTTTCAAGTTCTAACAATATTATAGCCATATGGTCCCTTTTAGCAGCTATGCATTGGGGGCTTGTGTGAGCCATAGAGAGGTGTTGTATAATGATAGAGTTTTACAACCTTATGCACAGCGACTGGGCTACAAAGCCAACACTCAGCACTCAAAGGTAAACTAGTGGGAGAAGTCCTAAAGATAGGATACTGCTCTACAATCAGTCTTTAGAGGACTGTCAGTGTCCTGCCCGGAGTCCTGCATGGCCAATCTAAGGAAAAAAACACAGCGAAAGGCTTCATCATCTCATGACCTTTGCACAGATGCTGGCGCCTTCCCCTTCTCTCTCTCTCTCTTTCACTGTCCTTTTCCCCTCATCTCCTATCTTTTACTCCCACTGCTTTTCAGCTCCCATCTCTGTTTGTCTGTCTTTCTACTCCCATCACGCTCAGCCCTAATGAGAGTTTATTCCCACTCAAGCGTGTGGGGCAGGGTATGAAGATACAGAAAACACCAGCTGAGCTCCAGCAGTACCTCTGACCTCTCTCCATCCGCCTCCATTCTCTCTGTTTAGATGTTTGCTTATCTGACTGTTGACATCAAGGACCTGTCACTAAATCACTGTCAGTGCTGCTGTCAATGACTATCATGTACCCCTCAAGTGTCAACTCCACCCTCAAGCTCTCAAAGCACAAGCCTTAATGAGCCCTGCAGCAGAAACGGCAGCCTTATATATGGCAGCCCGAGATGACTAGATGGAGTGACACGGGGGCAAGTGTGATGCTCATGGGAAAGAGGTAAAGAAGGAAAGAGCAACAGGGTAGCAGGCAATTATCCTTGCTCTGGTGCTGTATATGGCCATCCAGCCTTCTAGCAAGCATGTTACAAATGAGCTGCTGTGGAAATAATTACACCTATCTACCAGTGCTCTCCACTACATGTACTTGAGGACACATGTACCAAAACATCTGAGTACATAGAGAATGCACTAGGGCAGGGAATTTATAAGATATTATGGCCATAACTTATTTTTAACAGGTTTCTTTAATTCAATTCAGTGTAATTCAAGCTTATTTATATAGCGCCAATTTACAACAAAAGGACAGAAATATAAGGCCTGGTGTATAAAAAAGAGAAAGGGGAAGGAAAGATTACCTGAACTGGTATATAACAAGGCATAACAGGAGGAGTGATTTGCCCCAGGACAAAGAAAAAACAAAAAAGAAACATTCTAGATAACACGGAGATTTGATGCAAGCCTAATACACACTACACAACACTTAGTGACTTGCTGGCTCTGAGACGTGTGACAGGCTACAGTTTTCACAATTTTGATTCTATGAGAACCAAAACATGACGCTCTTGTAGTTGGAGTCATTTGGTGATATGTTGAATGTAGAGGATGAGTGGAAAGAGGACAGCTCTGCAACTGAAATAATAATAATGCTGTCAGTGCAGTACCAATGTATACAGCACGTGTATGTGTAATGTTGTGATGCAAAATAATATTCTAATAAAGTCTTGATTGCAATCAGTATCTGACATGTACACGTTTGGTGAGCTGTGCTGCATGTCAGTAAATATAAGCACACATGGCAACTTATTCATCATTCGTCTATGTTGCTTTTAGGTCAGATAAGGTAATAAAACATAAACCAAGCTTTAGCAATATAAGCAGAACATGAGCGCACTGGAGTTGTAAAAATTAGTGTTCCATGTTAATGGAGCTATTTGCCTGCTCCACTCCCCCAATCCTGGGCATGCTTCAGGCTCGCGGTGTGAGCGGCACCGGAGCATAAGTGAAGTAGACATAGGGTGATGCTCCTCCATCCAAAATCCACCCGCTTCCTCCCGTTCAGCACTGCTCACATGCTTTGATCTGAAACCTGTGCTATATACAGTATTTCCAAAGAAAAAACAAATGGCATACAGGGTAGATATATAGGCATAAAACTACTGAGTGAGGATCAGCCAGCAGCTGCAAATGTCCAAGAAGGTACTCACAAGCAGGTGAGGACGACGTGCCCTTTGTTTATATACTTAGTTAACTTATTTTTTATATTCATGCTAATCGGCAACAACATTACCACCACAAGACAGTGTGTTGTGGTGGAGCAAGGTCAGCATGGGTATTCTGACTGGTCTGCAACTACATGGACCCATAATCAGGGACCGACACTGCACTGTGTTCTGAGACCTGTCTATCACGGCAAGCATTACCTGTATGCATGCCTGTCTATCACAACTTTACAGGATAAGATGAAATAGCTAACGTGTACTGTAGAATACAATCTGTTAGCATTGAGTTACAGTGGTAGCACATATAATGAGTTATGTTGCAGTGATCACAGGTGTGCTCACGCTATACTGACATTATATAGAGCAATCTATCTGAACTGCTTTTTCAGAGCCACACCAAGCTAGCATGAAGGAACCGGCCGCTGTCCAGGCACTGGAACACTCCATGAAAACTACAGCCAATAGCCAATTGCACATACGTTGAGCACCAAAGTGAAAGGAACTGACTCTGTATCTGTCATTGCAAAAGGTGAAGTAGAGAAGAAGAAGATCTAGGAATGCAGATATACAGATAGACTTGCTCACCACAGACTGTTTCAGTTTCTTGTTCAGATGCTATAAAGTAGAAAAATTAAAACAGGCTTTATTGTGCGCTCTGTGTGTGCAGGCCTTTGTCACTACTGTTTCTATTCTCTTGCAGCAATGTCCTATCCTTAATATCCAATCAGAGTGGGTTTTCTCACAGGGAACACCACCAATTCAACATGCTCAACAGGCTGAAAAGCTATTGAAGAGGGCCTGACTAGTGCTAACGGAGCAGGACACATCGCAAATACCAGTCACAGAATACATAATAGCCTGCTTTTCAATCAAAAATACAATTATTCAAATTATGATTGTAAAATGAAGTGATTTTTTTTTTTTTACATTTTAGCGAATCCACACAAGAGTGTACTCAGCACTGTTCTGTATTATTGAAAGCTCTTGTTGAAAGAGTAGAAGAAGAGCATAAGAGAATGCTGCCCAGCACTAATATAGCATGCACTGTATATAAAAAAAAGAGACAGAAAGAGAAACAAACAGAGAGATGAAGAGTAGGGGGAAGCTTGTCTCAGCCATGTTAGGAGATTACTTTGAAGGTGGAGGCCTTCTCCACTTCTTCTTTTGCTGTCTAGAAACCTAAAACATGATTCTCCACTGTGTGATAACAACTCCCCCAACACAGGTTCTCAAACTTTTACAAAACTCACACACGTCTACAGTGCTGCATACCACAGAAAAGATCTTGTAGGGCCAACACAACCTGAAATGTACAGATACTGTTTTACAGTCTGAGGAAAATCACTGTTTGTGATTGATCCTGGGCTTCACTCTTCACATTTCTCTCTCACACACAAACACACAAACATTAATACCAAAAAGGTAATAGTTTTAATATCTTTAGCTCTACCACACAGCTAACATGCCTACTAATATGCTTGAGTGCGTTCTGTGGAAAGCTAAGGGCTCTTGCTGTTAAGTATTCAGAAACAGCAGAAAACAGTAAACAGCAGGACTGATGCCACTGAGCACCAAAAACCTCAGACACGATGACCTGCAACAAGGACAAACTTTATCTGGACACTGGAGCATTTGTGTGTGCACATAGCTGTCTCCATAAAATGTATGCAAACATAAGTGTGTTACAGATATTCTGTAACTGGAAGACAGTTCTCAGACAAGGACCATGCCTCTTGGATTAATGTGTAAATATAAATGTCCAAAAAGACCTTTTTTCCAAGTGTCCAGGAACACCTTTCCACCAAAACTGTATCATATCTTTTTCAGTCTTAGTAAGGGCATGCGCTTATTTAAAGTTCTTTGTGTTTTAATGTTAAAGCCAAAAAGATGAATGAAGGTTTATTTGTTAAATCAATATTGAGATCGTCTTGGTTGCCCAGCTTCTCTGACACCTCAGTGAATTTCCCAGTTTACTGCAGATTCCCTACAGTAGACGGAAAGCGACAGCAGTTTGAGGGAACAAAGCAATAAGGAAAAAATTAACATACATTCACATGGTAATGTATTCAGAATTGGGCAATGACTTTCCATGTAACAGTGGGACATGTTTGTGGTTTAAAAGAGCAAAGCAGAGAGAATTTTCAAAGGCATGCACAGACACGCATATAATGAACAAACATAAACCATGATATTTGGGATTGAAAATGAAGATAAACTATTTCAATCTCTGGAGCCCAGTTGTGTGTTGGCACACACACACACAAGCTACGCCCTGAATTCATTTCTGAAGTCTCATACAAGCATTCAGTATGAACACAAAGGAATTCTTCAACTAACAAATGGGTTTACAAGTTAATCCAAATCGTCTGTTTTATCAACAATGGCCACTAATGATGATATTGGCACCTGAGTAGTGGTTGAAAAGAACTGCGGTAATTTGGTTTCACAATATGCAGCGCACACACACAGACATGCCAAGCTGTCCTCCCTGTAGTATTCAGCCCCACCATTGAGCATGATGACAAATGCAGCCAGAGTATTATGCTGCTCTGTAATTAAATGGAGACGTGGGGTCAAAACTCCCAACAGGTCCACAGTCATAAATTGAAAAGTAAATTGGCTCTCCCCTATGTGACTTTACAAAAAGAATTACGTAAGCCACATTTAAAACTATTATTAAAACAGAAAAAATATTTATCTTTTAAACGCCGTAATATAATGAGAACTGGCCTGCTCTGATTCTTTAACAGGGATGTCTGTGCGAACCCACGGCATGGAAAATGGATTTTACAATACCTTTCCAAAGCTCCCCTTCCCAATTGCCCGCAATATCTGGAAGTGGTCAAAGTTCACTGTGAAGAAAAAGAGAGGGGCAGAGAAGAAAGAATCCGTCAGCCACATTTCAGGACAAGGATTGTGACACATTGTACAATTAATAAGTATTAATACATTGACACATTTGCTTTGGTTTCAGCTCCATTCTCCACATTTTATTGAAATCAAAATGGTGACTGTGAGGGTAAAGTACTGAGGCTGATGCTGTTCATAACAGATGAGGTAAGTCAGCATTCTTAATAGTCAGCTGCAAATCTTTTGCAATCAATAAATAGCTGAAGTCTATGACGCAAAAACAGCAGACTGTTGTTGATGCTTTGACATGTGCTTTAGTTACCTTCACTTTTTGCTAATTTTGCCAGCTTTTGTTTTTAGTCTGGTCGTGTCTGTAGGTATAAGATTACTGACCTTTTGTGTAACATATACACACAACAAGAATGATAGTCTACAGCCATGCTCAGCTGTACATGAAAACAAATAGCATCAGCATGTTAAAAAATTCTAGCATGTTTTTCAAGCATCTTTCTCCAGCAGACTCAAGAGTATAGACCACAGAATGCACAAAGCACAGAAGACACTTTTCTATCCTCACCCACTTTTTTCAGATCATTTTTATTCATTTGATGGTTTTATTGCTGCTACTTTTTTTATTGTGGCATTTTAAATTTTGCCAGAAAAAATAGTTTTTTTTCTTTTGTACTGTATGCTTAAAACACAGATTTTTTATTTGATTTTTATTGCCTTTATTGTTGATTAGCATGTGCCTAGAACATCCTCATGCTAATATTATCAGCTAACAGCTTAATAACAATAAATGTAAAACATAAGCACTTATAATAGTTAAGGTTTCATTTTAAATCTGATGTGCAAAAGTGCAGAGCCAAGACAATATAAATATATTATACTGTTCTAAAACCTGTACTGTCAGCCTAGAGTTTTCAGAAATGAACATACTTTGCATTGGAAGGAAATAAAGTTCATCTGTAACCCAGAGGATAAAACAAGATCAAGATCTGAATATAGGCCCATTATCTCTAAATGAAAAAAATTATTTGGAGTTTCAGCTTATCTGGTATGAGCATCGGAGCAGAGGAAAACAGCCAGCTCCCTGCACTGCAATCATTAATCTTTTTTATTATGTTATAGCGATATGTGTAATGGCACAGTTAGATGTCTTGGTTCACTTCCTTTTTCAGTGGATGTGTGTTCTGCTGATTGATATGACTGCTCTGTGTGTGGTAGAAAACAGAAAACCCTGTATAATGTAAGATATAGCAGAGACACGCAATATATAATTTTTGATTAAACTTTAGTTTCTGTCATTGTCTCGAAAAAAGAAAACACGGATATTGTAGTGTATTTTACTGAGTGTAAAATATCAAATGGTAAGTTTTCAAGCATTTATTGCAATTTAAATTGGGATTATTTTAAATTAATAAAACCATAGGTCGTTTTTTGTATTTTTTTTTATTTATTTAATTTTATTGCATTTCTGCTTTTATTAAATATTTTTTGTACACATGACATTACTCAATAATATTCACAATAAAATTCAGTGCTTTCAAATGTGGCTTTATGGTATATCATTGTAGATCTATGCATAAGCTAATGTCAGTGCTATTATCGTATAACTGAATGCTCAGTGTTTTTTATCTAGTTGTAATTTTATCTAGTGTTGTAAGCATGAAAAGATGATATGAGGTGCTTATCAATAAAGTGGGAGATTTTGACAACTTACTACTATTGGTTATTGGCTTTTATTGGTCATTTATGCTAAACAACTACCAAAATAATTTGCTGATAGGTACCAGATTGGCAGGGCTATGATTTGAAAAATATTCACAATGGTGTTTCTATGACAAACTTTGTCCAAGTGTAAATAGTGTTGATATCATGATGAATATACAGTGTTAACTAGATGATAATGATGTTTTTCCAAAGGTAAATGCATTTAGCTACAGACAAATACATTTACAGGTGACAGCTGTATTATAGTCAGTGAAATCAACACTTGCCTGCTTAAATTTTGACTTGCATCACTCAGTAAGGCACTGTTAATTAGTCATACAGTAGCTAATTAAAATTGCGGTTGTGTTTAGGGGTTTCTAGTGTGTGTGTGTGCGCGTGTGTGTGTGTGTGTGTGTGTGTGGCTGGGATCACAGCAGGTATGATGCTAATAAAGTAGTCAGCTTCTGAAGCTCAGATCCTGACCTGCTCAGCCCCTGTCCATGTAGACAAAACGTGATCATAACAGAAGAAAGCACATGCTGTGCTCCTCCAGACAGACCCACTGCCATCTGACCTTTGCAACCCAGCACTGACGGTTGCTTTCAGACAAAAGACACAAAATGTGGCTTGTATGTTTGTTTGAAGGGAAGACTAATCAGCCTTTTATAAATGTCTCATATGCCATGGCCCAGACTGCACCTTGATGCAGACACACAGAGGCTCTTTACCATGAACACAGGTCCTCATATGGTATTAAAATTTGGAAAATATAAATATATACCAATTGGGTGGTGTCAATGTTGATTTGTACAGAGATCAGCATGGTAAAAATGAAATGCTGGCCATAATCCACAGAATGGTGAGAGTGCCCATGATGACAACTATCCACCACCATGACCAGTGTGTACAGCATAGTAGGTTTATAATATGAGTGGTCCCTTGCCACACAAGCATCATGATTAATTTATATGCAATTATATAACTTGACCCACATTTACCTTAATTTATTTTAGCATATAGTAACATAAATAATGTACCAAATAAAAAAAGCAAGTTTGTGATTTTTGATCAGCAAGTTAGTATATTACACATAATCAGGGGTTGTCCCTAGATTTTAAAAGGATCTATCCCACTGCAGACATCACTCTCCATAGGTGGGTCAACATTTTTCATAAGGACGTAACTAAAAAGAGCAACAACACTGAGTCACACTGTCAATATGTGTCAGATTGTATAAAGACCTATGGCTTGACACATGGCTATATCTTGATATATTAAGACATGAAATCCAAAAGGAATATAATTCTGTGTGACAAATGCAATTAATCACAAGCTTTTTCTATAACTTTTAAAACCCCTTTTTTACAGATCAATGTCTCTAGCATTACAGCGCTTCCCCGAAGTATGAGTCATCGGGTAATGAGAAGCACAACAAAAGTGCTCCCCTCCCTTTAGCTGGCCTACTCAAAGGAGCTGCTCTTCGGATTCAGGGGCAAAAAAGATTTGGGTCTTGTTCCATGGTAAGGGGATAATTAGAGCGGACAGGGCATTTCCTGTAACCATCAGAGGCTCTCTCTTGCTTTCCATGTGCCAGGCTGGCTCTCACATGCTAGCAGGAAGAATTATGTGGGAGGCGGTACAGGTCTTTCATGTCATGCAAGCTTTATGCTGACAGAAAAGAAGAAATGATTGCAGTTCTGTCAATGGACTAGTTCACAGCAGCACAAATGGTTCATCTGAGAGCTAACATTTTTCACTTAACCTGTTGACTCCATTAACAAATCCTCTGCGACTAACCATTCATCAGCAATTGTTTGTAGACATGTCAATGAGCGTCTTTAGCTTCGCAGTGCTTTTCATTCCCAGCTTCAAGTGGTTGATTCCTACACTATTATTGCAGTGAATGTTGAATCAAATGCTTAAAGGACAGAGGGCATCCATTTGTTGAGCAGAAAGAACAAGATAAATCCACTTAAGTTTAAAAAGGTATCCATTATCTGCTGTAATTATAATCTAACTACTTTGAATTATCTAATTACTATCTGCTCTTCTAATGAGGTCTGTAAAAAAAAAAAAAAATCGAACACTGCTGATGATACTCAATGATGACGGTTCCCAAGAGAAGTCAGCAAACTGGTCTGAAGCAAAGTGTCTGTTGTCACTATTTTGGCTCCATGAACTCCTCTCGGGTTCAGAGGACACTGCACAAAAGACTACAGCCAAACCCTGCCGAGAGCTGCAGCATCCAGCATGAGTGAATCTGATCTATCACAGTAACAGTGGGAGAACGACAACATCTTTTCCTCTCTAGGGGTCAGAAGCTGCTGAAACACCAAGACTGTCTGCTGAGTTGGCTCCACGGGTGTCCTCAACAGGGGGTTGGTTCCGGTGGAGGAGTTAATACTGGCGCAAATCCCATGTATATAGGAATGGAAAAGTGAATCTGAGGGGTTATGGGTGTATATGCATATATGAGTCTATCTACCTAACTGTGCCAATGTCACAATTCAGCCTTAACTAACAGAAGTTACAATTACTCATAAAGCAGAGTTGCAAAATCAGAGCTGCTGTAAAACGTACATACAGAGGTTCAATATACATTATTAAAGTTGTGTTCACCCTAATCAAGTAGCAATATAAAAGAAAATGGAAATGCTCAGGAGTGAAGCCAACAACCTTGGGAGTGCTTCAGACAAACTGATCAAATGCTCAGCATTTTTCTAAAATGACTGCAGCACAATTATTGTAGAAAATAAAAAAGAGTGACAAAAGAAAAACTGTGTAGGGTGCGCCTTCAAGGCGAGGACAAATACATTATGCAATGGGTTCATTAACCTTGCTAATTGCAACCTGGAAAATACTGGACTGTAGAACTTAGTGCCCCCTAGACTGGTTAACTTTGTCCACTGTAAACATTAATCTTTCAGCAAGACTAATTAAAAGCTGAGACAGCACTCAGAGGCAAAACATGTTGATAGAAACAAAAATATATTTATATCTGTATTCAAATTAACAGTACTTCAGTGTGTGGCACAAGGTTTCTATAGCCCTTTTTTGATATTAATTATAATACTGTAATTTTCATTAGAAGTGTTTTATTAATTACCATTGCAGCCTATGCTCTTGGTCTCAACATGGTTGTGTGAGGAGAGGAGGGGTGGCAATTCATCAAGAGGGCACATACTGATAAATTATAAGTCCAACTCATCTACAAGTACCTCTGTGGCACGATTCACTAAAAACACATGCCTGGCATTTCAAAGATGTGACTTTATTCATCATTTTCATCTGGACTTGATATTTTATGGTATTACAAGGAGTGATGTATGCATACATATATGTATCTGATGATTTGTATGTCACTAACAGTGAATGTAGTTAAAAACTCATGTGTTTGGTCAAAACTAGAGACAAATGGCTGGACTGAGTAGATCTCTTTTGTTCCCCAAGTCCATAAAGTATTCCTTTGATGACATAGAGAGAGTAACTGAACTTCAGTTGGGTTAAATGTAAAACCACTGGGAGAGCAGATTAAGTATTGACGCACTCCTAGTGAATCAAAACACCACCAACAACATCTCATTCTCCAACATGTAGACTCCAGTTTCATACTGGGTGCCCCAAAGAGACTATATCTAACTGGAACAGAATCACCACATGATCAATAAACCAAACAGATGATACTGTTCCACTGTCACCTGAAATGGATCCATGCTACCAAGGACTGAAGGAGGCAAAGCACTTTCCTAATGGGGGGGAGAGCAACCCAATAGCTTTGAAGTTAGTAGAACATGAGCACATCGATCTACGCTATAAAACTTAATACAATGGTGCTATGGGTTCCCTTGCTCATTCCGTCCACGTCCCACAGTGTTGTGTTGAGAGAGCTAGTTATGAAATGTTCTGTCAGATGTTCTGCAGCAAATAAGAATATCAGCTCTCACCTAGCTCTGCCCCTGCGGATTAACAGAAGTTTAACACCTCAATTCATAGCACCATATAAACATGTTAACACTAATTCCACTAAGAGTCAACACATGCCATTTTCAGCTTTGAAGAATTTTAAGATGCTTTCATTTCTTGATTTTAGTTGAAAAGTCCACATTGGAATCCAGCCAACACGGCATCAGAGGCCTATACTAATATCTAAAACCATAAAATCTGATAGTGACATATTAAAATGAAAGCTAGAGAATCAAATCCAGTAAAATTCGATTATCAACCTGTGAGTAGTCATGAGCCCATAAAAAACTACACTTGTCAGAGCTCTGTCTGGACTGACACACTATGTAAAGGCAACACCTAACCTATGTCAAACACTATGCTACAATTTAGAGAGAAACAAATAATCTGTAACTCTGACAACTGATTAATTGTTTAAAACACTGACGATTAAACACTTAATGATTCCAGGTTTTTCTTTTCTAATCATTGGAACATTTTTAGGTTTTGAACTGTTGGTAGGACAAAACAAGCCAGTTTATGATGACACTGTGATTTTTCGTTGTTTTCTGGCTTTTTATTTACACAGTGCTTATCTGAGAAAGTACGATTTCGATTAATCTATAGTTAATCGGGCTACTCTGCCTGATTGAGATTCTTTCATTACATGTATACTGTGATTTCTACTGCCATTTTCTTCATTGCAATCACTGTGTTAACAACTGACAACCAGCAAGAAAGCAGGAAGAAGAATATGTTCATAGATGTGCTGCATTTCCTAATAACGCAAACTCGCTTTGATGATTTCAGTGTAAACATAACTACCTAGTAATCATCATTATCATATTATTAGAACAAGTATCAAAGGCAGGCTGAATCGTTCTGAAATGTAAAGTAGTCTGACACAAAACACAGAAAGTGAACTCTGAAATGTTAATGCAGAGTACATTTAGAGTATGACCCAGCCATCAAATCACATGGAGTGAATGCACCCTGTGAAGATGAGCCCATTGGACGGGGATCAAAAAACCTCCTAGCATCGATCCCTTCCTGTTCTGTCTTTTGAGAATACGCCTCTGCTTCTAATCCCATCCCTTTCTGTCTCCCACTGTATTGTTACCATCCTGTGTACAGGCTGTTTCTCAGCTTTAGCTGAGAGGTTTCCATTAACATACACAGTGCACATAACTACTACGCTGTATGCTTGGCAGCTTTGTAGCATCAGCAGTGGGCACTATAATGAGGGCTATGTGCTGTGCTCAAGTTTTCTCAGCAGTAGTTTAGTGTCTGTACATAAAGTAGAAAGAACAAAGCCTGAGTACATGTGACACTCCACTGTGCATGTGACATGACATAGTTCATCTAGGATCATAGAAGTGCTTTTCTTCTCCCACATGATTACTAAATATTTCATTGCAGTAGTAAGACATATTTCGTGGTCTGTAGTAGTGGAGCTGCTACTGGGACACACTAGAGTCTTTGATAGTGAGCATCTCATTGAAGGTACCGAGACGCAGATACAGGAAGACTTGCTGTACATGTCATTTTACTGTAAATCCAAGACAGTTTCTCAATCTATATCAGTGTCTAAGAGGTGGTTACAGACCTCCATGATCTTGCCTTGCATCAGTCTTCTTTGATCTCTATTGATGTGACTCTCATTACAGCAAAGAGGAAAAGATGGACATGTTCTATGATCAGCCTGGGGAAGGTTGCATATGACCTGGATTGTGATGAATAGGAATGCAGTGCCTTGATTTATCATTGTTGGTCTGCTTTGTTCTTGCTTTGATGTTGTTGCACAAATAAGCGTTATTTGTTGGAGACTATAAGAAGTGTCAGGTAAAAAAAAAAACACTGTAATGGTCATTACGCACAGATACATTACTTGTTTTGGACAACTACCTTCTCGAAGGGTTTCATTAAAGCATGCTCTCCTGTTTACCTAACAGATTTGTACTGATTCTCTAACCAGTATCACAAAGCAAATGCTTGCTGTCTTCAATTTCAGCTGACACAAGAGAAAAATGTCTCTCTGTGCTGAAGGCCATACTTGATGAATCTGTTTACTTAAATCACTATCATCACTGAGAAGACATCATCATCATTTTCTCCTTGTATGCTAGAGCGCTAATATAGCCTAATTGCAGGCTCTCTAAACAGAGCACCACATGAATATTCATGAGCACTATAGAGCCCCTTTTTCTATACAAGCGTGACAATTTCAGCTATGGGTCTCATCTGATAATTGAACACGGACAGGGAGATGCGATTGAAGGGTGTGCCAGTGTAACTCTACTGTTCAATTCCCATGGTGAGTCGATGTTCCCTACAGGCAGACCGTCATGTCGTTATACTGCCTTTGAGTCACCTAGCATGTGCATTAATTGAACGTGTTTTTGATCTTCATCTGCTGGGCAGCTTTTATGATGACACAAAAGAGTCAGAGAATTAAAGCCATTAAGGCCTGATCTGGTTGGGGTTTTTTTCTTGGCTGTGTATGTGTGCCCGTCTAATGTGATGATCCTCTATTCAAAACACAACTGGTGGAGCATATGATTCATACATTAAACCTTGTTGCTAAGGTTACTCATCAAATTGGAATGAATGTGAACTGCCGGTGCCTTAAAGATCAAGCAGAGGCACACATCATCGAGGAGCACATCAACTGCCAAAGTTTTATAGAGTGTTTCATTGTCAACAGGAACTACTGATTTTCTCCAGCATGTTTATTTCTACATCTACCTCTAGTAACTATAATCAGTATTATCTACTGTATGTCCAAAAGCCATTCCCTATTTAGCAGCTATACTTAAAAAATAAATTGTCTTTGAGGACAGATATCTAGTTTGAAAAAAATGAGGATGCGAAGTGGCAGCAAAAGCAGGAAACACATATTCACCCACAGCATGTGTCCTGTTTATAGTTTTGTTCAAAAACAACAACAAAAACAAAAACTGTGAAAAAACAGCAGTTTAGAAATGTCTGTAATTTTTGGTACTCAGTACATGAAGCACCTTTTGCAGCAATTACAGCCTTGAGTTTTGTTGGATGTGACGCAACAAGCTTTATACACATGGATTAAGGCATTTTCTGTCATTCTTCCTTGTAAATGTTGTTAAATAGGATTCAAGTCAGGGCACTGGACACTCAGGACATTTACAGAGTTGTCCCACAGGAGCCAGTCCTGTGCTGTCACGGCTGTGTACTTAGGATCGTTGTTGTGTTGGAAGGTGCTGTGCGCTGTAGCACAGGTTTTCATTTAGGATTTTCTGTACTTTGCTCCATTCAGTTTTCCCTCAACCCTGACCAATCTCCCAGTCCCTGCCATCACCACGCTTCACTATTGGGATGGTATTGGGCTTCTTCCCTCAAACTTCCACCTAACCACTCTGACAGGAAACCTAGATCAGTGGAGGGCTGCAGTGATGGCTGTCCTGCTGGAACTTTGTCCCATCTCCACACAGGATCTCTGAAAATTCATCAGAGTGACAATTGGGTTCTTGCTCACCTCTCTTTTTTTGCTAAATTTGGCTGAGCGACCAGCTCTTGGAAGACCTGGTTGGTTGTGCTAAAAGTCTTACATTTGAGAATTATGGAGGCCACTGTGCCCTTAGCAACCTTCTGTGCAGCAGAAATGCTTTGAGCCTTCCCCAGCTCTGTGCCTTGTAATAGTCCTGTCTTCTCTGCTGGCGCTTCCTTTGACTTCATGGCTTTTGCTTCGATACTGTATGCAATGTCAGCTGTAAAGGCTTCTAAAGAGAGGTGTGTCTAATCAATTTATTTTATCACACGTGGACTCCAGTAAAGCTGTAGAAACATCTCAGCAACAAGCAAGAGAAATGAAATGTGCTGTTGTGCTTCTGTAGTGGTATGAAGAGTCTAAAAACTTTATGTACAGTGTTTTTTAAAAACATTTCTAAAATTCTGTTTTCATTTTGTTATTATGTGGCACTGAGCATAGATGAATGAGCCAAAAATAATTTGAAATATTGTTGGCTGCAACATGGCAAAACTGAAAAAAATGAATACTTTATGAATCCACTGTATTTTAATAATAGTTTAGAAAACTTGGCTTTTTTTTTTACACACCAATGAATTCATAATAAAAATATTAGTTGCAGACGGAAACAAACAAGTTCCAAAGATCCACTTCAACCAACAGTGAAATTCTGCTTTTCCATCCATTTTCTGAACCGCTTAGTCCCTGTAGGGGTTGCTGGAGCTTATCCCAGCTATCATACGGGCAAGAGGCAGGGTACACCTTGGACATGTCACCAGTCCATCACGGGGCCACATATAGACAAAGACAACAAGTTACATACAGCGAGAATATGCAAACTCCACACAGAAAGACCCTGGGAATAAAACCTAGGACCTTCTAGCTATGGGGTGACAGAAGATTTTAAAAGAAGTCATTTAAAATTATTTAGCTTCCTGAGATGATTATAATAAGGTGAATGTCTCACACCATTACAACTCTAACATCCCCATTGAAATGTACTCCACTTATTTATATGACCTAAAAAACACCAACATTGTGGTAATTAGTACCAGTGCAATTTTAATTAACTATTGTTCAGTATGTGTGAGTATATACAGTGTCCTGTAGTTGTAAAGTTGAATGAGGTATGAAAAAGCTGCAGAGATGTCATGTAAATCTTCACAAACAGGAAGCCATGCCGCAGAGAATGAAAGAGGAGATGTGAAATTGGACCTCCACACACAGAGGAATCACTACGGGAGGTTGTATCGTAGATCTAAAGGCTGTCAAGACGAAGAGAGGGAAAGGACGAGAACACTTCAGAGGATAATGCACTGCAGCATGGGGACTCTCGCATGCACAGCACTGTCACAAAGACACATCATCTGGACCGTGTGAAAACTTCTGAGGTTACCATGGCAACGTGTCCCGTGTGTGTGTGTGTGTGTGTGTATAAGTGTGCGTTACGTTACAGTGCTGCCACATCATCTTCTAGTCTCTGCACTGGCATAATTAATTCACTGTGATTCACAACTCCTGGGCTAGCATCGGCACATTGTGTATTCATCATGTTTTTGTTCATTAATAAAACGAAGGGGCTGCAATGTGCTCGACTACCTACAGCCTATTATTATATCTCAGGTCAGACACACAATAGATTGGCTGCAACATAAGTCAATGTTACTGTAAGTTACTCCCACAGAGCAGTGTTAAGTTTCTCCAGTGAAAAAGCAATGGATTTATTGGACAGTCCTGCTGACTCGTCAAAGGTCGTCATCGCAGACCATCACTATGACACAAGGTCAGATACTGCATAATCGTAGAAAAAAAGTTGAAGTTACAGCAAAAGCTTCTCTGAAACAATTAGTCTATTAACTAGTAAGTCAATTGAAAGTAATTTAATTGGAAACTAGTCCTTCTACAAGTAAAAACTTCACTTTGAGTTCTATATTGTGAGACATTGTTAGTCAAAAAATACTAGTCTAGAAAATCATCAGCAGACAAAATAGTAATGAAAATTTAAAAAAAAAGTTGTTTGTATCAGTGTCAACTCAGATTACTGATTCTGCTTTGCAATATTAGTCCTTGGTACGGATTCTTTGTATTTTGCATTTGAGATAATAGACCCCAAAAGACAGAAGGGTGATAAACCTAATAAAGGTGTGAAGAACTATAACAAATGCAGATGGTGAGTACAGTTAACATGTCAGTCATGCTCTGTGGCCTGTATAAAAATGCTGAGCAAGCCCAGTTCTTGATTTTGGACCAGGATGGCAAGAGGAAAAGATCTAAGTGACTTTGATAGAGGGTTCATTGCAAGGGCAGAAATGGCAGCAAAGACTGCTCTGGTGGCTGGTATTTTAATAATGATGACTAGTGAGATAGTAGTGTGATATGCAGGGAAAAACAAAAGAGCAACTCTTCCTCAGGTGACTGAGAATGTGAATGCAGGACATTATCAGACTGTGTCAGCAACACAGAAATATTATAGCAGCTTTGCAGGGAATAAACCCCTCATTACAAAGACAAAAGCACACTTGAGAGGTCAATTGTCCACTGGTCTACAGAGATGTGAGAAAAAGTGATGAGCAATGTGTGGTGCAGACCAAGAAAACAATGCAGGCCTGAATGCTTAACCCCTACAGTGAAACTATCCGGTGGTTCCGTCGTGCTGTGTGGGGCATTTTAATGGCATGGTTTAGATCCACTTGTCTCTATCATTTGAAAAAATGACATTGATCTCTAGTAGAGTGCCAGAGACTACTAGAATTAATGGCAAGACACAATGAAACTGCTTTGGTAGCACCTACAATTAGCCCAATACCTCACTACCACACTATGGTTGATTCCTCTTTAATTTGCCACCTGTGTGTTTGTTAACAGTAACACATTTAAGCTGCCATAAAGCTACTGTGTGTAATTCATGACACAGTATTATGTAATGTGGTATAAAAAAAATGTATGTTCTCTATTGTTCAGTGGAGTTGAATGTTCCCTCTTTAACACTTTACTTAGACAAGCACCAGCTTTTTTTTAATAACATTAATAACATGGCTTTTTACCCACGTCTGCAGCAAATAATAAGTTTGGCAACATCTTCAACAAATACTGTAGCCATTTTGTGTTTACACAAAACTTTATACAGTAGGTGGTTATGCACAACCACCTACTGTACGTAGACAGCTGCTAAGTGGGTTCAAAGTCCCTGCTGCTTATGTATTTGGAAAAAGGTTCTTCCAATTAAGAGCTGTATCTCAACACTCAACCCCAACTGTTTGCACCATCCTGCATCCTCAGTAGTTTCACAAGCCACTGGACTGTGACTTTTCGTGGTGAGGAAATGGACCATGCTTCAGGGTTAAAATGCCATACTAACCTTTCGTGTGTTCACAGAGGGATACATTAAGGATCTATTTAGAGCCTGGTGAGAGGTGGTGTGAGGGGATGCGGTAGAGGAATAGGAGGAGGAAGTGCTCCTTTCTCTTCTTCTAAAAGAAAAGAAATATTTTGATGGTACAGTATACTGTAAATAGTTATACTGTCCAGGGTGAGTTAAAATAACTCAGGTATGGAGTTTTGAAAACAGCAGACAGCACTCTTTATTTTCCACTCTTCAAAGGTGAAAAGTACACTGAGGGATAAATAATGCATCTTCTCTACCAACACCAGCTGTCATCCCATGAACATGTCAACAAACACGAGAGACAGAAGTCCGTTTATATGGTTCAGTGCGATGGTGTTTCACTAATTACTCACAAAAGCATAATTTCTTCTTCATTTTCAGCAAATGTTCAATATAAAAACATGTATTTAAATTTAAATCCTTCTCCAGCACACCTCACGCATGCTTTATTCGCAAAATATTTGGTGAACAGATCTTAGTGTGCAGGAAAATAAATTATTAAATCGCTACTATATATGCCAATAATAGTTGAGTTAAAGAGGATGACAACACCTCAAGACAAAGCAAACAGTTTCACTTTAGCAACTGTTGCACTGTTCTCCAGTCACACAATACTTGACTGAGGCACGGCACGTATGACACTGCATTTAAGTGCATGTTTAAGGTGAGAGGAAATGGACAGTGTGGCCTACTTCTTTCCCCTTTACAGCACAGATCTGAGACAGAGGCAGGACACATCGTGTTCTGGCCCAGATACACCTGACTTCTGTTAGTCCTAACAGGTATTTAGGACAGAGCTGTATATTCAGTTCACCAGTCAGGTGTGCGCTCACATGATGCCTCAACCCAAAACCTCTACACTGGTGTGCACATTTTTCTCTTTGAAATCAGCGGAGACACATTTGCTTCAGTGCCGATTCGCTGCAGCATGATTGTTTTGATAGACCTTGGATCTATGAAGTGAAGGAGGTTTGTTTGCACACACACTCCCCAGGGGTATAATGAGCAGCTGCAAGGGAGGAGTCTCTGTCAGATTTAATAGTGTCACATTTCTTCATTCATGGCCATTCACTATACATTTCAAGAATGAGAGTATGAATGTGTGTGTTTGTGTGCCACCAGCGAGACACTGTGTCTGCATGCATGTAAGTAACCTGATTACTGCTGGAGTAATCTAATTTCTCAAATGTCATGTAAAACTCAATTATTGATTATTGGAGAGCAATCTGGTTAATATAGTTTGATTTCTGCTGGAACACCAGATTTTGAGTCACATGTGCACTTCTTACAGGATTTTCCAAAAGCTCTTGTGCGTGAAAAGATTCAGTATATTATTAAATATTTCTTTGTGGATGAAAGTGAAGGAAGTGTAGTGCAGTGGTGCGTCCTCATATCCGAAATAATGAAATCTATAAGCTTTAGTTGAAAAAAAGCCCTTTGGGACTAGAAAACAAATCTCACTAGTGGCCAACTTCACTTAAAGATGGGTTTTATAGTAAAACAAACGAGTCAAAACCAATATTGTAGCCATAGTATGAATTCTCTCAATAACCTTGTGTGTGTGTAAAGTGTGACAAACTGAGTGTGAGTGTGACAAACCCCCTGGCAAGAAAAATGAACTCAAAGCTCTGCATACAGCTGAGAAGTACAGTGATGGTGGTGGTGGGTGGTGTTGTGGTATTCTGTTATCAAAGAGTCGCTACGCGACAGACTGGCAGTCCTTTCCTGTCCTCATGCAGTGATATGAAGAACAGAGTCACCTTACTGCGACCTCATTCTCTCAGTTACAAAAAGTCTCTCGAAAAAAAAATCGAATCTCTTGCAGACAGCCCTAAAAAGGCAAAGCTATCACTTCAGCAGAAATTTGTCAGCAAGACTCCTGCTGTCATAGAAGAATAATTACTGCAATTTAAATGTTTTAATTATAGGTTTTCTAATGTCGTTTTTTTTCTGATAGCTACATTTCATCTCTACTCTTATGAAAGGTACTACTTTGAAGAGTTGTTTACCTACAATAATTTACAGTACATCAGTAACATTTTGCCATTAGCTTCAGTTTGTTCAGTTGAAGCTTAGCGTGGATTCTATTCTAATATAACCTAAGCAAATGTTAGCATGCCGAGCTAACTAGCTAAATACCTTTAGTGTAGCATCTAGGTTAAGCTACTTACAAGGCCAAGGAAAATATCAGTAGCAATGTTTAGGTTTTTAGGGCTGCAAGTTACACTAAAATCTTTGTTAAACATACTCTAAAGCTGGTTCTGGATGCGGCTAATATCAGCAGCTCTGGGAAACTACTACTTGTGCAAACCTGAGATGGTGTTATCAAACACAATGATTTTTAACATTAAATGAATCATATGTGTGTGTTTGTGCAGAAACTAATGTATTTCAGAGGAAGTGTTTTATCAGCTGTGAAGAAAAGTCAACTTTCTTTTCACCCCAACATAAAACCATAAAATGACGATGGCCCCAACTGGCCCCAGTATGTAAAAGATTTTTTTAAGATAAAGTTGTTGTTGAAGGATGGTACTTTTTTAACTATACCCATGTGGGTGGAGCAATCGGGGGAGGTGAGTTTAAAATATGTACCTGAGATATCATTTTGTATGATTTATTTTATTACAGTTGGTCTGTGCGTTATTCTACAATGCAGTATTAGTATATAAAGCAGCTAATGCTAAAAAAAAATTCAGCAGACCTA